>JAQIXA010000353.1:0-46612 GCA_034699045.1 Nanhermannia cf. coronata Gr-Ori-00579
GTCAAGAAAACTTTTTTCTATGCAATAAAATTTGTTTAAAGAAAATCCCCGCGTGCCATATGCGACCTTGCCCTCGTAAGAGTAAGAGTAGTCTAAATTAAAAAATTTTTATGGAAAATACTAAAGGGCTAAATAAAAAGAAATTTCACAGAGACTACTAAAGTACCTGTAACAAAATTGATTTAAAAATGGTAAAATAAAACCTGATTTCAAGCATTTACAAAGCTTTTTGATGGTTTTGAGAGGAAATTTGAATTCTAAAAGTACTTAATTAATGACTATAAAAAAGTACCGATATTTACCTATACTCCTCATTTTCTCTCCTTCCCACAGTATCTCAACCAGACTTATTTCTTCATTCACTTCGATTTTTGTTATACCTACAAAATACAGATAGATAGTACATGTAAGAAAGTACAAATAGCAAAAGAAAGACAATAAAAAGTCATAAAATCGAATAAGGAAATGACTTGAACATAAGTCATAGTCATATAAGGAACATCCTATAGGCGATTAAATATAATTGTCATCATTTTTCCATATTCTTTATTCTTTATGAGCTTTTTTGGATTTTATCAATGGTCAACAACTTAATTAGATTTTCTAAAAAAAAAATTAGATAGATAGATACCTTGAACCTGATTTCCATGAGTTGGGCTTTCTCGGACTTTTAAATGCTTTTTACTTGGGTGTAGGAGATCTTTAACTTTTTCTCTGTAAATTTCAATATAGGACACCTCCATCTTAAAAGCCTTGTTATTCACATTTTTATCTAGATTTTATAGGGAAAATATAATGATTTTTTTTGTATTAAATGACCTAGATACATTGAAGACTCTATAATTACTAATTTAATTACCTTGTAATTTTCTCCAGACACTTTTGCACATTCTTGGAATTAGACCATGTTCTTCCTGATAATAATTGATGAAGCATTGTGAGAATTTGATAATTTATTTGAAGGTTCTTACCTCGTTATTACTATTCCCTAGCATTGTGTAAGTTTTCCCTGATCCAGACTGTATTTAAAAGATCATTTTACTAATTAGTATAATTAATTAGGTATGTAGTATAAAATTTTTACCTGTCCATAAGCAATAAGGCATACATTAAGACCTTCCAGAATTGATTTTTCCAAATTAGGTGCAACTTCATCGTATATTTCTTTCTGAGTTGAACCTCCGAGCCCATTTTGATTCAACGAGAAACAATGGTCAAAATCGAATTTCCTAAAAAAATTTAAAAAAACGTCAAAGTAGGTAGGGTACTTTTAGGTAAATGTGATCAAAATAAAGTTCAAAATATTTCATATAGGTATAGCATTTAAGATCTATCAAATGTAGAAATAAACTTTCAGATCAAATTTTGTACCAAAATTATAGGATTTTTATAATGCTTTAATTAAAGTTACAAACTTGTAAATGATCTTTTTTTTAGCAAAAATGTTTAACTAAAGGTACTCCTAAATAAAGTCTAAATTAATAAATTACCGAATTCGAGATCTCGAATCAGCCGAGGGATTCTCAGGGACCTTCAAAAAAATAAACAAATGTAAAATATCCGAATTATAAACATTTAAAAATATAAGTTTTAGGACTAGAACTAGATATCTAGGTTAGGAATTTACCCTTATATCGGTAATATAAGCAGAATTATCTTCAATTGATGCAATAACTGGATAACCATCAGATTTTTCTCTATTTAAAAATAAAATAAAATACATATCTAATTAACAATCCTGGATTTTGATTTCGATTTCTTAATTAAATTTTAAATATATACAAGCATTTACCTTTCTGATAATGGTCGAACACGTAGAGCAACTTTAATTTTCGACATTTTGGTCAAAATTTAAATAAATTTCCGTATAGAAAAGCCCAAAATCCAAAATTTCTCATTTTCTTACCCTGAAATCTTGAAAATTTGTACTAAGGATATCCAACAATATCAATTTTTAACTTAAATGATTCTACACTAGTAAAATGCTTAAAAATCTTGAATTGTACAGCAGATTCAAGAGATTGAATAGTTATGTAGGAATTTCTAAAAGCTCGTAAAATTTCAATTTCTAAAAATAGTACATGTAGATCCCTTTATAAAAATAAAGATTTGGTTTACATTTACACATCTGTACTCGTATATTCAATATCCTCAATGTACGAAGGGGGATAATCTTGCTTGCACTTATAACTAGTGTTATTTTGTACATAAGTATTTAAAAATCCTCTGAACTTTTGAATGAATGTATTTTTTTTTAGAAAAAAGGGGTTCAAATCGGTTTTTTCGGGATGGTGTGGGAGTACTAGCCGAGTAAGTGTAAATATACCCTTTAGAATTCTCAAATCTTCAAATCTGTCTATTTACCAACTTCATTATTGCACATAGGAAATTAAAAATACTTTCAAAAACTTCAATCTGAAATCTGTTCAAGTCAAAGATGCACTTTTTTATAACCCTCTGAAGGCACTTATCCTCAAGTTTTTATATAAAAAAATGGATATAATCTACTCATATACGAGTATGTATTAGGTACTTGGAACTTTTTGGATCATTAGATACAAACAGGAAATGGAAAATATCATGCAAGAAATGTTTATAAATACTTGTATGAGAAATAGACTTAATTATAAACACTCGAAATTATCTTTAGTTTAGGTATTTAATATCACAGTTAAAGTTTAAATGCAATTTAAATGCAATTCACAATTTCAGAAATATTCAAATAATAGCAGGGCATTTTTTTTGAATGAATGTTAAAATTATTTTGATTTTGAGGAGTCGAATGCGCAGCTTATGATAGTAAAATATTAGAATAAATATGATTAATAAAAGGATACATAAAGTTTAGTTATTAGGGGTAGGAAATATCAAATTTTTTCATTTTTATATCAATAGACTAGGGTTTAACAGTATATACTTGTAAGTACTATACTGTAGTAGACAAGTTATGAAATTGACTATTGACTCATTTTAAATTTAAAATCTACTGATATTTGAATCTCTAAAGTACACTAACTTATACGAGTAGTCTGATTTTTGTGTTTGTAAAGTTTACATTCAGATTTAGATTTAAAATCCAAATGGAGTTTCTATACTATTGGAATTGTAAGCTTTAAAAACACATGCAAAATATCCAAATATAATCTCTGAAATACATTTTAATCTACTCAAGACCTTTAATCTTTTACCCAATTGATATGCTATTGATACATTATAGTATAGCAGTACATAGTAGAAATAGATCTGAATAAAGGAAAATTTGTGACTTTTAAATGACGCTATGACTCAATTCAGTAAGCAGTATATTTTAGTTTGTTTATTTGACTTATTTGACTTAGGTATTAGAAATATTTTTGATATATTATAATTTAAATGCACATTTATTTCATTTTTGGAGGAAATCCATTATCTTGATAAATTTTTTTCAAAACTGATGCTGAATATTTTGGCTCCCTTGGCCTTTGAGGGTCAATAAAATCAACAGTATGAACTCCAAATCGAATACTAAAAAATTTATCAGTAAATTGTATGCTAAGAAAAATTTCTTAAAAGTGTATTGTGGATTACGAGTATCCCATATCCCATTCAAAATTGTCTAAAAACAGAAAAAAAGTTTAAAATAATGTTTATTCGAGTCTGAAAAACAAAATATTTACCTCAATTTACATGAATCTACTTGGAAATTTGAGTTCAAAATTTAGTTTTTCAGAGCTGTAAACCTTAAACATAAGTAGTTGCTTACCCAATGCACTCCAAGCTGATAAAAATGCACAAAATACGTAGATGGTTTATAAAGGCTAAAATCAAAATTATTTTAAAAAATACCTGTGTAAGCTGTTACATTAACACCATCAATATTAACTGCCTTCAACATTTCATTCAGATAGTATTTGTAGTATTGAGCTCGACCCATGTCATATATGCCAACTGAATTTATATCTGAGAATCCATTCTCTAAAAAAAATCATATTTTTTATAATAAGATAAGGTAAACATAAACATTACCTGTCACAAGAATTTCAGGATCTCCATAAGTATTTTTAATCCAATTTAGAAGTTTTCTAAATCCAAATGGGACCTATAATAATAAAAATTAAAAATATCCTTAAGATTTTTAAGTAAGGACCTACCATTTTTAACCATGAGGATGCTGCTGCTGGCCAACTTGGGTCCGAAAACACTAGAAATTAAGAAAATTCTAGAAAAACTAATTTCCTAAAAATAATTTCAGTAAAATATTGAGAAACCTTTTGTATTTTGGTCGCCATCCCATCCAGGATCACCACTACTTGAGGGCTCGACAAGTTCAGTAGTGTAGTGATTAAGGCCAATGTAGTCCCAAGTACCTACCCAAAATTCAATTATAAAATTATGCAAAAATCTTGAAATTCTAATAGTTAAGTATACCTTTAATTTTTTCAGAAAATTCTGAATCAATTATTGGTAATCTAGACTCATTTCTGCCTTCTTGTTCAGATTTTTCATCGATAAGTGTCCGCATCACTTGAGGGTATTGACCATAAAATATGGGCCAAGCAAACCAGCCATGCTAAAATAGGAAAATATTAATGTTTAAAAAGCTAATAAATAAATGATTTAAAACCTTGAATTGGAGAGCTCTTTCTGCGGCTTCGACATCTTGAGGACTTGATGAAGCTGGCTCATACCTATAGAGTATATTTAAAATTTTAATTTTTAAAATTTTGTTTTAATTACCAGCCAGAATCTAATGTAATTCCAATCCGACCATTTTGTGTAGGTTTGAATTCATTGTTGTAGATATGATAGGATTCAGCATGTGATTTTAGCAGGGTATGACCGCATTTATAAGGTTCTGTTGCAGGTTGAGAAATTCCTGGAGCATTATTTCCATGTCCATAACCATTTCTACGAGCATTTTAAATATGTCATACTTTTAAACAATTTAATATTTATCTCATTCTAAAGATAAGTAATTCTAATTTTAATGATATCAAGCAAATAATAGTCTGCAGAATAGGCAAATAGACTTCCAGTTGGACGATAATTAAATAATTAGAAAATCTTTGTTTAAGGTTGATTGAAAACCTCTGCTAAAAAACTAAACTAGGATTACAAAGTGCAATAATATTCATATAAAATTATGCTTGACTTTTGGAAGTTGATTTTTAGCCCTTTTTTTAAAATTTGTAGAGCTTAAATTTGTCTAAAACTTGATTGAATAATATAGGTACTTCAATTGATTGAATAGGATCTTTGATTTATAATTGAAAATAACCTGCATATAACCCAAGGCTCGTTAATAGTAATCCAAGTCTTAACCCGATCGCCAAAGGCTTCAAAGGCAATTCTAGAATAATCTCCAAAAAATTGAGCCAAATCTTCATTTACCCAACCGCCAAAATCAGCTTGCAAAGGCTGAGGTAAGTCCCAATGATATCTTTAAAAAATAATTAAATGACAATTCAACCGATTACTATATTATATAAGCTACTTACAGTGTCACCAAAGGCTCAATTCCATTAGCTAAGAGCTCGTCAATAAGTCGATTATAATAATCAATTCCAGCCTGATTAATTCCACCCTGAAGGGTCCCAGATGGAAGGATTCGAATCCAGCTCAAGGAAAAACGATATACTTTAGCCTATAAATAAATTGTTCGCATTTAATTGACAATTTCTCCAAAAAAACCGAATGTAATTTAAAATTTTATTTTATTAAACCCCAAGATTTTTCAACAGTTGAACATCTTCAGGGTATTTGTGATAAGAATCGCAAGCCACATCACCCGTACTTGAATCGATTACAGGACTTGGATCTACGTTGTAAAGTAAATGCCAAACTTTTTACAATTTCTAAGATTTTTTTAAAAAGTAATTTTCTAACCTCTGTGTGTAAATTCATCCCAAATACTTTCACCTTTACCTAAAATATTTCAAAATCCATCTAAACTAAATATCTGGCCTTTAAAATAATGCTAATGAATAAAGTACTCATCTTCAGTCTTCTAAGTAAGTTATAAAATAAATCGATTTTTAAGCATAACTGATTTATTATGGGTAAATATTTTAAAGAAAAAATACCCTACCTAACATAATATGTAAGTGTAATATTATATTAAAGATTCAAGTGCCTGATATAAAACGTAAATTCTAATTATATAACTAAAGTACCCTACCAGCATATTTGGGGATATTTCATATGGAGAGCATTTCCTATTTTAATTCGGCTATCAAAAAATTTGATTAATGACTTTTTTTACGATCTTATTTCAATAGAAATATCCTTATACCTATCTACCTAGATACCTACCTATAATAAAATGTGTAAACTAAATCTACAAATTGCTGAGAATTTTACATTTGAATTTCTCTTTAAGGAGCCTATTATACCTACTACACATTTTTACATAACTTTTATCCGAATTTGAATCCTAAATTTTGGGGGAAATTATGCACATATTCTTGCCCTAATTTCTTAAAATTTCAAAATCTAGTTTTCAAAATCAAAAATTTGTTAAATATTCTAGTTACCTATATACAATGTTATATACAATACTATTATCTATTTGGTACACTTCAATCGTAGTTTCATGAATGACAAAAAATAGCAAAATATCATGCTTAAAGTCTTGTCGATACTAATTATATCCTTATCTTGTAAATTTTGACTTTGAAAATGAATTTTTATTCCAAATTGTAAAGAAAATTACAAAAATAGGATACATTATAAAGATATATGACTGTATAAAAGTCTCAAATCTCAAGATAGTGGGGTATTAAAATGCGCATATTTTATGAGAAAATTCGAGTTAAAAAAATTGTTCAAAAAAATACCTTCAGAATTATAACCTCCCTCAATTTGATATGCACTCGTAGCAAAACCCCATTTAAAATTTGGTGGAAAATATCCTTCGAGAAATTCTTCAGTTTTTCCTAAAACTCTCTGGTGACATTGTCCTTGAGACAATAAAAATGCTAATAACCAGAAAATAATCTTATAATTCATTCCAAATATGTTTTTAAAATAGGCTTATAAATTTAATTAATTGGTCTAAATATTGTTACCATTTTTGATGTATTATCCCACTATACTAGTAGCTATGTATGTAGTATGTACCTACTTTAAATTCAAGTGCATACAAATTGATAGATAATTTAGAGTAGAGATTAGATCAATTTCGAATGTTTTGCTCCAAAATGATAATGATAATTTAAATCAGCATACTCTTAATAGATTATACATACTTCGTAGTATCTTGGTACCTTATGATAATAGGCATGTACTGATGTACCTGATGTATCTTATGTCTGATATTATCCATGAATATTTACTAAATCTACGAAAATCTAATTTACTAAAAAAAATCCATTATGGTATTAGTTTGATTTTGATATTACAAAAGTATACAAAATTATAAATCTGGTTGTAGGTCATGGTATGGTATAGAACAGAAATACTTTTAAATATTTCACGATTCATAATTCGATCTCATTTACAGTTAAATTATTTTAGAAATAGTCTTAAATAAATCATATTATTTGACAGTAAAAATAACAATACCTAATTATACTTAATACTGAATTATAAATATGTCTAGTCTTTATGATATATTACTAACTAAATAACTATAATCCTGAATATTTTTATAAATTAATTCTTTAATCGGTCTTATTATCTAACTTTAATACCTGATTTACATATTACTAACATATCTGTATTTCTCATATTATTTTTATAAAAGTATACAAAAGGATAAATAAATAAAGATAATTGTACTGTATCTGTATGATATTAAAAGCAAGCCAAACAGATGTATAGTATTTATCTACTTACTGAATTATAGGATTAAATAACTAGAACAATGTCTGGCTGATTTTATTGTATTTTAATTAACTTTGTATAATCCGATTAACTGTTTCTAATTTAAATTATATTGCTATTATTATTTATCTTTAAATAATCACTCAAATACCTTAACAAATGCTTTTGTTCTCAAATATCAATACAATTGAAAAGTAGAGTAATAAGTATACTTTTATTTGACTTTTTGTATAAATGAACACAGAAATGAATAATAATAATAATAATATGTAATAAGTTTAAGTCAAAATCTAAAAATTATATGTAATAAGATAATAGTAAGTGTAAGGTAAATACAAATCATTTTACGTATACATAAGTTACAAATTTGTCTATTAGAAAATGTATGAAATTTTTGATTTTTTTATATAAATTTCAAAAATTTAGTTATAGATTAACGGGATAATCTCGAGATCCATTGGAACTGCTCGGATTCAGCGGTATCATCGAGCTCTGTTTTCTCTTTACATTCTCCATATCGTCACCAAATTGCTCATTATAAAATTCTTTTTTCATAAGAGAGTCCCTATAAAGATAAAAAGTGTTTGAAATTTTTTGAAATTTTGAAAATTTTATGAGAAATTACAAAGTTGAACATCGAAAACACAGAATTTCTTTGAAAGGTCTTCGAAAGTCCCTGAAATTTTGAAAAAATCAAGAATTATTTCCCCACTAAATCGAAATTTTTGATTATTTACCTATTTAAAGTTGCATAAATTATTGGATTCAGACCTATAAAATATATTTTGATTAATTTCAACTATTATTTTGATATTTTAAGGCAATTTTGATAATTTTTGAGCATTTTTATAGCATTTAAAACGCTTTAAAATTTCCAAAAATCTTCAAAAATGTGTTTTTGAAGCTTTAATTTAAATGGGTTTTGATTTTTGATATTGTCATACCAGAATTGAAATATCCTGAAAAATTTAAGAAAAATTTGAGTTTGTTTCAAAATTTAAGATAATTAGTAGAAATTGAAAGTTACCTAGCCATAAGACAAGCGAGCTGAGCCAATTCGGAATTATGTTTTCTGAAATGCCAAGATTTAAAATTTAAGATAATATTTTTTGCAATTTAAATATTTATTACCTTCGAGGAAAGGTCTGATAATTGCAAGTATAAAAAACGGCAGCCAACATCTAAATACATTTTACATTATACAATAAATTTATGGAAAAATTTTGGAAAAATTTAAATAGAAATTATATGTATGTACATGATAAAAGCTGTCATAATTATTCCAAGAGTTGTTGAAGCCTTATGTTCTTTTAATCCATCGAGTAATTTGTCTGAAAAATCAAAAAAAAAGTTATCATTTTAGATAGAAATGACAGTTTTTACAAGGTAAGATACACTTGTGTTGATTTTAGAATAAAAATCTGAGCATTTAATGAAACAACAAAGTCCAAAGTTTATAATTAGTAAATTTTAGCTTTGAAAAACTGGAAAAAATTGATCTTGATCTTAAACATTAATTATAGGCTAAAAAAGTCAAAATTTTTAATTTTTGGCCATTTTGATTAGACTATTCAAAAGAACTTGATATTTCCTTCAAAAATTATTAAATTTTTAAAAAACTGAATTGCAATTTCAAACTACAGATCCCAAATGCTCAGTTTATCATTCTATTACTCACATCTGAGGACCTTACCTTGTTAATTAAAAGCAATTGTTTGGAAAATTTTTGCTTAAATTTGCAATTAATGTTTTAAAAGTTATATAATAATGCAAAATATCTCGATTTTAATCAGCCTAGTGTCTGACATTTGATAAATAGTCGAGTCACCAAAATAAAAATACTGTTATATTCGTACCTATCTATTTATTGCAAAAGTTTTAAATTGGAAAATGATTAAAAAGTGGGAAAATGTCACGAATTGAAAGATTTCAAATTAATAAAAGGAAATAAAATTTCCGTTTCTTCAAATTCAATTCCAAATGAATATGAAAATTTTAAATTTGAATATGGCATAAATTTCCATATACCTGTAAGTATCTTGAAAGTCTACAAGAATCAATATTATTTTATGGAGAAAGTAATTCAATATTTACATTATCGATATTCTTATTCAAATCTACTAGCTGTACTACAGATATTTATATTGACTTAAGATAAAAAAAGATAATTTTTTTTTGAAATATGGATTTTTTTTGTTATTATTCTTACCTTTCTTCATTCTCTTTGTCAGTTTAGTCGATTGAATTAAATATGTTTTCCCATTCACAGTCACATTTTTATTAATAATTGTAGAATTTGAATTATTAGCACAACCACCACTAGTAGTATTCATACTATTGGTATTATTTGATGATGGTGGAATTAGAGGTTGAAGTGGTTGTCCAAGTACTGGAAATGAACCATTTCTAGAACTTTTTCTTCTTGAATATTTCCAACTTTCTTGCTTTTTCTTGTCAGCAACTACTCGCAGGATTTTAACGTATACAACAATCATCACACAGAGTGGGATATAGAATGAGGCGAGGGTTGCGTACACTTGATACCTGGATAAAAATTGCAAAAAATTATTTTTTTTGTCAAAATATTTATAGATACGACTACTAAGTACGACTATTAGGTTATTTTAATAGTGATAGAATTGAAATTTTAAGTACGAATAGATGCTAATCGTAGTATTGCAGTTTTTTCAGAGATTAAGTAGGTAACTACAAGATCTATACTAACTAAGTTAAATAAAGTGTTTTTATAAAATAGGGTACTTAAAATTTCCCATAGGTTTATTGTAATAATATCTCAAATAAGCACAATTTCTTAACTAAAATTTCTATAAAACTAAAAATTCATGAGTCTCTTTTTGAATATAATTAGCTAAAATATAAAATATAGTTCTACTTGAGTTAATTTTACCCTAGTTAGGGTACTTGAGTAAGGTTTATTTAGCGAAAAGCCTAATTTGATAGTATACAGGTACTTCTTATCTTTAAGGAAAAGGTATCAAATTAGATGCACTAGTTGATATACATATTGTACTGTTGCAAAATTTAGTCAAATCCAACTAGAATTTTAAAATGTGCCAATTTTATGTAGGGTAGGGTACTAGAGTTTATTTTTAATTTAAAAAATACAAACAATTGCATATACCTATCTAGGTAAGTAATTAACTTATTTAAAAATAGATATTTTTGTGATTTGAATAGTCAATTCCTCGCTTGACGTCAATAACTTATTAGTACCTTCAAAAAATTCTAATACTTGGACTATATCAGTATAATCATTGTTAAGATACCTATTTGATTCCTATAGATTACCTAAATGTAACATCTAGATAGAAAGATCTAACAAGTTACAAGAGTTAAATAATAATTATAAGGTATTAGTAAATTTTACATTAGTATGATTAATTTAAAAGTTCGTATAGATTTTGAGGGTGTATTACATTATAAAATAAGTCATAAGATTATAAGAGAAGTCATAAGATTAGTTTGCTTGTTATTACGAACATATTGTTAATGTACAGATATTTTGAGATGTTTTTAGTATTAGATTCTAGAAAAGGAAAAATCAATTATTTAGATCTGGATAAATTTTAAGATTAAAGCAGGTACTTTTCTATACTTTATTTATCTAAGGAATAGTATCAGTAATCAGTAAATAAGTATAGATATTTACAGTTAGTAGCGTAGGTATGCTCTTTGTCTCTTTTTTATTTTATTTAGATTAATTTATAGGTATAATTGTAAAAGTATCCAAAATCCAAGTACATATCTGTATATGTAGTCCAAAATAGAAAAATAAGGTTTTGAATTACAAATAGGTATCTGTAATTTTAATAGTTCAAAATAAGTTCAAAGTAGAAGTAGATGCTCAAACAGGACAGATTTAGATATCTAGAAAAATTCTCAAAGAAAAGTTCAAAAAAAAGAGACAAATGGAAATATCTAATAGAATTTAGATTGATCTTAAAAGTTTACAGACAC
Organism: Nanhermannia cf. coronata Gr-Ori-00579; assembly: GCA_034699045.1. Classification (NCBI taxonomy): domain Eukaryota; kingdom Metazoa; phylum Arthropoda; class Arachnida; order Sarcoptiformes; family Nanhermanniidae; genus Nanhermannia; species Nanhermannia cf. coronata Gr-Ori-00579. The sequence continues at coordinate 11,782 of JAQIXA010000353.1, forward strand.
TACTTGTATAAATAGTGTCAATACGATGTCTGTACAATATATTCTACAATAAAAGCATCAAGCATCTTGTAAAAGCCTAGTATAAGATACCTTATAGAGAACTTTCTCTAATAAGTAGGTACCTACGTGTACGATATAATGTGACAAAAGATGAAAGAAAAGATTGCAAATTGTTCACAAAAATAGACAAAAAAGGGTTTATTTTAAAATACTCTAAATAAAGTAGGAAAAAAATATCTCACCAAAAGTTCTGTGAAACTGTACAAATGGGTTCTCCAGTCGGCAAAAAATGCTCATTTCCGAGTAAAAGAACCTTTTAATTTTTGAGACAAAATAACCATATTAGAATCCATATATTATAATTATAGTATAATGGAAAAAATCGAGAATTAAAATTTAATTTTAATCGAGTAAATTACCGGAGGAAGTGAAACACAAGCTGAGCCTATCCAAACTCCCAGGATCATGCAGAGCATTCGCTTTGGAGTCGTTTCCCTTAATATTTCATAAAAAAAAGTTTAAAAATTTTGAAATTTTTATTAGAAATATTATTCGTTTCAAAATGAGATTAGTGAATTTTGATAGGACAGTACCCTACCCTATCGTACAGAAATTTTTCAAAAACTACCCTCGAATTCCTTACTTTTACGAGTATACTCTGTTAAACTTGAAAATTTCTAAATAAACTTCATAAATATTTTGGAAAAGTTAATAGTTAATACCCTGGAATTCAAAGGTTCAAACTTATTTTGAGTTATTTCATCAAAAAATTCGATTAGGGTTTTGCAATTTTTTTTATTTAAATTTAAATTTTTCAATTAGGTTTCAAGTTTTTGAATAACTAATAATGTGATAAGTTTTTTACTTGATTTTTTTTGATTAAAAATTTGAACCAAAATGAAAATATCTAAAATTTTAATGTAGGTAGGTGCCTAATAATACTGTTTCGGTTGTTCATATTGAGAAATTGAATCAAAATTTTAAAAACCTAAATTTTTATGCGATTTTATTACTTACTTTTAGAGAATTTCAAAATGTACCCTACTTTTAGATAGCTCTGTATATCAAAATATTGATACAAAAAAATTTAGTGAAAATCTACTTTTAAGACTTTGAAGAACAAAAATAAGTAGGCATATTTATTCAATATTTCATATAGGTAGGTAATTTATACTTAGGTATAAGAAATATGTAACATAAATAGATATCTGTAGGTGTTCGCATTTCTATTTTATAAAATCCTTTTTAGCCTTCAGCAATTTGAATAAATTGAACAAAGATTTGAATTTAATAATGTGTCATAGCCCTAATATTGATTATGTGACTATCTTGTTGGAAAAAAATCAATTATCAAAATACTACTCGTATTATTTGTGGTGCGTAAAACTTACAAGAATTTGGTAGGTTCAAAATTACTTATTATTGGTAAATAATAATAATAAGGAACAATATAATTAACTATTTTACAGGTTATAATTTGCGATATAGTTCTATAGACTCATATAAGGTATAGGAAACTGTCGGAATTTACAAATTTTGTGGGTATTTTTGGAATTTAATTTGTCTAGTATTCATTTTGAAACTATAATTATAAACTTGCGTAATACTGAAATGTATAGATACTTACGCTGAATATTCTAATGGTCTTGTTATTGCTCGATATCCTTCAAAATGAAAAATTTAGATTTCAATTAAATTAAAAATAGTAATAATACAAATTAAATAGGTACTTACTATCAACAGAGATTGCACAGAGGCTCAGAATGCTTGAAGTGCAGAGTAAGACGTCACCTAAATTACAAAAATAAAATTTACTACGATTTCCAATAGCCTACCATATAAGGTAACAACTATTCTAGTATTTTTAATTCATTCGATCAAGTTCAAGTTCAAGTTATAATTTACAAACAAAATAAGTAAGGATGTAATTTGTAATTAAAAAGTAAAATTACTACTAATATTATGAACTTCAAATTCTCACAAGATAAAGGGTGTATCAGTAATTGAAGTTCTAAGAAATCTTTCTAGAACTTAACACTATTTTTCTTGTTATTTGTTAGATACTAATTACAAAAAGTAATTATGATTTTACAACGAGATACAGTAGATAAGCTTTTTCAGATGTATTATCTCTTAATCTTTATTTTGTTTTAAATGATTGATTACTTTTATGTTTTACTATCTAATCAACTTGCTTTTATATTATGTATGGTGAAATAAAGTGTTTTGAAAAGTGCAGTTTTATGTTCAGATCAATTTTGTGGTTTTTTTATTTGCTTATCTTTCTCCTTTGCTTTAGAATTTAACATTTTTAAAAAGCAGGTTAAAATACTCAATATAAATACACTAGTAGTAGATATTTCAATAATATCAGAGTATCAAAATATGTTTATCGTCGGACCTAGAGGTCTGAAATTGTACGCCCAGAAATTTTAAAATCCTTTCTAATAAATATCTTTCTAATATCAGAGCAGATACTATAGACTGTAGCACGCATATTAATGATTACAAATTTTTAGTCTGGTATATTCAAGTAAATTATCGAAATTCTAAAAATAAAAATTCAAGTTAGTACTAGTAGTATAGTATCCTACTGGCATAGTAAGTGTTTTCATATGAATTTTAAATTTTACGAGATAATTATTTTGCATTTATTCAAGTTCTTCGTTCAATTACTTTGTAAATGTTCTCCACTTCATTTCTTACTTAATACTTACTTAAGTAAGTAGCATAATAATTATAATATTCACGATTTATGAATACCTATTACAACTACTATTCTGAATAAGGTGTTGAAAGGTTCATTAAACACTAAAATCTTGTAAAACAATGTACAAAATGTATTTTAAAATATTAGCTACTTACATTATTATTGCTTGTACTTTTGCTTAAAGTAATTGCAATACCAATCTACTACTACTAAGTCTACTTTTAAATACCTAAAACAAGACTATTTAAAGAAAAACTGGACTTTTAGGTTCATATACTTATGTACTACCGATATATGCAAAGTATCAGTAGCTATTTACATAGGGTACTTGAAATTCTAATTTAGATCAAAAAGCACGAACTTACAGGAAGGTATAAATTAAATAAAGTAATATTCATAGAATATAAGTATTATTTTTTATCAATATTGTTCTTTTTGAATAAAAATAGCAAAAATAATGGAATAAAATTAGAACAAACAAAAAATTCTGATTTTAGCGATTTTATACATTGTAATTTTAATGAACTTACACATATAGTATAACTCTAAAGTATAATTTTAGAGCTAATTATTTTAAGATTTAATAGAGAATTTATAATTTATCAAGAACCATAAAGCCCAGTCCAATGGGTAAGTACCCTACTCAATTGAAATCAAAATTTCTAACAGATTTTGAATATTTACAAATTGTCATTATGTAGGTATTGATTTGAATTTTTTCTTTTTTTTGAATTTTTATAAAACCGTAGTATAGTAGATATATACTAGTTTGTAGATAAAATAAATTTGCATTTGGTTAAATATATTTACCTATATTAACATAATATATTGTATTTAGTCATTGAAATAGATTTAAAAAAAGAGCACGATTCGATTCGATAAAAAATATAGATTTTTCATATTCAAATCAAATCTACTACAATATAGGTATACCAGTATAAATAGAGGTACTTATAATTCAACATCTGCTAGTCAAAAGAATTGAACAATATTATGAAGAATACTTATTATATCTCTAGATTATTGAATTGTGTTTACCTGTGTAAACAAAAAATATTCAAGTTGAGGTCATGTTTGTTATATAAGTAAGTACAGATAAATAGGTATAAAGATTATTTTGAAATTTGAATAATTGTATAAATTGAGATTTATCATCATAACCTCTGCTAACTTTTCTAACCTCAAACCTTTCAAAAACTTCAGAATCAATTATGTATGCTATTACATCTATTACTCTAAAATGCATTTAAAATTTTATATTTCAACTAATTTTCATGAATATTTTAGATCTAAAGAGAGCCAATTTAAGTGAGTGTAATAAGACTTTTTAAAAATTTATATCCAATTTCTCTAATTTGAATCCATTACATTTAATTAGTTTGAAATTTGAGTAGGAAGTCTTTGGTCTTGGTATTTGATACAAATATGTTGTAGGTAACTGTATTTAAGAAAATATTTTCCAAATTTCAAATAGAATAATAAATTATAGGCAAATGTAAGATCTAAAGACCGGATAGTTCAACTCATTAAAATTTTGGAAATTTTGTAAAGATAGACTTATATGTAATATAAATTTGAACATATTTGACCTTTTTATATCGTGATCACATTTTAGACCATTTTCTTGGAAATATTTTTGAAATTTTAGTTTTTTAAACCTTTTCTTAATCAGTTGCATGAAAATCAAGACTTCAATTTGTGATTTAGGTATACAATTTGAACTCCCGATTCCTCTTTTTCATAAAAAACCGTTGAAATTTGCCTAAATTAGGTACTATTTATTAATTTTACAAATTTTTTGAATGATTTTGAGGAATTTTTATGCATTTTCTTTCCAATTTTAAGTGAAAATTACAAATATTATGCATTAATTACAATTTTTGATAAATAAATGGATGTTTATTGACCGTTTTTGACCTTTTTTATGAATATTTGTAACTCTTTTAAAGCTTTAAAATTCATTTTTTGAAACCTACAATCCGTTCTTTAGACACTTAAATATATCATTTTAACAAGATTTGAGTTAAATTACCCAAAAAAATTATACTTCCAAATTGAACATTCTCGAAAAAAAAAATCTATTTCAAATTCAATTTGAATCAGTCGAGATTTGAATTATGTTTATACTTGAATGTTGCAAATATAGAGAAATGCGTGGGGGTGTGGGTTGATAGTGATAGATAATATATAAAATAAATCAAAATCAAAATCATAAAAATCTACAAATAAAAAAACCATTTAAACTAAAGTGTATTTAGATACATGTATCAGTAGACACATAGGTTTATGAAATTTGGAACACGCACAATGGTGATTATATACTAACATACTTAGGTAGTACATAAAGATACTTATATTTGGCTAATTTGGCTTTAAAAATGCTTTTTTTTGGCAAATGGCGATACAAATTATACATTTCTAACACTTGTTTGATGAGTTTATGAAATCCCTCAGTTCAAACTCAATATTATTGTAATTGTGGTGGTAAAAACCCAGCCAGATTTGTAATTTTTTTTAACACAAAAGGTGTTTTCACACAAAAACCATACAAATCTGGTTTTATGAAGATTTGATTGAGTCATTCACACATTTATATACCATTATTATGTATGCTTAAAGTACAAATTTAAATCACCTTTTTGAGGTGAATAATATTTAAAAATTCCTCACCTGAAACCCAGAGATCACAAAGACCAATATTTAGTGGCCATTCTTGTTGATAGAATTCATTTATGATTGCAAATGGTAGCACAAATATTGCTACAAATAAATCAGAGACTGCTAATGAGACTAGAAGGTAATTTTGAGGCTTTCGCAGTTTTTTCTAGAAATAAAAACAAGAAAAAATATAAAATTTTGAACTTTCGAAATACTAAAATCTTGAAATATTCATTCAAAAATTGAAGATTTTCACAAATTTTGGCAAATATTTGCTTGATTCAAGAATTCTTTTTTATAAAGTATGACTAGATTTAATTTTTTTGCAAAATTCTATTAGTGTAGTATAATTATAATGTCAAAAAGTTCAATTCTTAGATTTGTAGCTATATTCTTATATCAAATTTCAATTTTGAAAAACTAGATATCGTAATATAATGAACGAAATCAAATGGACAAAATCTATAGATAAGATCTCAAATTGAAATTTTAGATTTTATATCACAATTGGGATTTTGACAGGACAATTTTTTTTTACAAAAATGAATTTCATATAGCCAAAATTTGTGTCAAAACCCCAAGTTTGTTTGTAATTTTAACTCACCACAAGAATCACAGAAATGCAGACCAATAAATTACCCACAATTGTTACACAAACAATCGGTATTAATAAAATTAGTAAACCCCATGAGTAACTAAACTCACCATCATCACTGAAACTAGTAATATTATCATCAAAAGTATCATTCAAAAAAGGATTATTAAAAGGATCACTAGAATTAAAATCACCTGTAAGTAAAATTACAGGTGAATCACTTGAAGATAGAAAAAATTCTTCCTCAAACTCAGAACTTGATGATTTGTCCAGGACCGAAGAAGGATAGGGGTAAGTTGGTCCATAATCAGACTCTTCTGAAGGGGAAAACCGTGACATTGCATTTTCTTCGAAGAAAAATTTCACATGTTAAAATACTATGTAGTAGATACTTTTCTTAAGGTTCAGAAATTGATGGATTTTTTGTTCCAAATTTGGCAAAAAATTGAATTGAATATTGATATTACTGGTAGTATTATTATAGGCAAGTTAGTAGTCGAGGTCTAAAATTCAACTGAACCTCAACTGTACTCAATCAAATGGCTTTCAACTCGATTCTACTAGTCTATGTAGTATGTACCTACTTGGACAGAATTCAATATAATATTGTACTGGTACTAGGACTATGGATAAAATGTATAAAAAGCTTTTTATACTTTATATTTAATATTTACCAGCTTATACTACTCTGTATGTAGTACTTGTATATACATAGTAGGAAAAGCTCGAAAATATTCTGGTATAAAAAGTACTTCGACTCAACTTGGACGGAATTGAATAGATCTTGAGTTTGAATTTCTTTATGAAATGAAAACATTGTATTACCTACCCATATTACTTTAGTTGTTTCTTACACTTTTACAGGGAAATCTTCGAACAAAAAACCAAATTTTTACAAGTTTGTAGTGTATGTACATATAAAAGCTAAAATTTATGAAATTTTGAAAATAAATTCTAAATTATAAGAGCAACTTGGAAAAATTAAGCTATCTAAAATGAGAATTGATAATATTGACTCTAAATTGTAATTTTATCTACCTATATAATCGATAAAAAATGTCAAATAATAAATGAATATTTTGTTAAAAAAACATTATTTTGATGAGATTGAGAAAGTTTTGTCAAATATTTACTCAAAAAATTTATATTTAAACTATTATTTGATGAAATTTTTAAGATTTTATGAGTCATTGATATATTAATACTTAATTCTGCATTTTTTGTAAATTAATCATAATTTTCTATTCACGAAGCTTAAAATTTTTAAATATTTTTGCATATATGTATAGGTGCATACAGATACTTCTAAAACTTACGATTAGTGTTAGTTCAAACTGATATTTATTAAAAAAATCACCTTAAATAGCAAATATTCCTTTATTGATAGCTCAGTAGAGTACTTGAGAATTGACAAGTATAGTACGATTACCTAATGGAATGTTTTGTATATTTTTTTTTATAAAAACGGTTTGTAAGCTGTAAGATTTCCTTTTTTTCAAATGGGGTATTGTATCTTAAAGAATATAAGTAAGTGCTTTTACTTATCCTTAAACTTACAAATACAAAGGGCAACTTGAACTTTATTTGCAAAAAAATACTTCAAGTATAAAAGAATAAATAGCAAGCATAATCATTTAAAAGTGGTGCACTTAATACTTATTAACTAGTCAGTTAAATAATTTTGCACAAAAAAGGCTTAAATTACTCTGAAAGTTCAAGTAATTATACCAGTACATTGTATATTATACTACTTATTTATTTGAATATTAAGATTAAAAATTATTATGTAAATTGAAATTAATTGAATTACTTTTACAGCTACAGTTCTTAATTCATATTTTCGTGCTTTTATTTCTTTCAAATACTTTTATATCTTAAAATCTTACAATCTTACTTTATCTTTTCTTATTATTTTGCAGAGCTCTTGGTATAAAAAAAATAACAGAAAATTTTTCCTATGCTGATATTTTGCGGAAATTGAGGCATTTAGAATATTTTTTTCTATATTAAAAGCTGTAAAATAATAAGATAAGTGTAAAATAGAATCCAAAATTTATATTTTGAGATACTTCTAGTAGGATTTATTAATTGGACCAGTAAGGTACAAATACAAATCCGTTTTTGATTCTTACATTATTTTATAGATATCAGTAAGTCGAAGAAAATACTTAGGTATACTCGTATTAGTAAAAAAAAGAAAATAAACTACCGACTACCGATACATACTCGAATTCTATCAATGATATGTATCAGCACTATTATGTAGTGCCAGACCAATATAAATGATTCGAGATAAAATCAAACTTGATTTACTGCAATTTTCTACAAGTTGTAGGTACTGTACTACGGAGTAGTAGTATTACATTTTATTTGAATAAATAGTACTCAAAGCCTAGTGTATTACAATACAAGTACATTTACTTATATATAAGGTAGGGTACTTTAGTTACATTTTCCAAGATTAGTTTAGTGAAATGTGAGTTTGTAAAGAAATTTGGACACCTCAGGTTGCACTTACCTTACAACTAACACTTGCTCAAGATTAATTCGTACAATTTTCAAAACTGAAATTCTCATTCTCATGTAATTCTCATGTAATGTACCTACCTAGGTAGGTACTTCCTACACCGGGGAAAGGTAAAATAAATGGCTCGGCAAATTTCAAGAAAAAAAACTGTCACGATACCTTAAACTTGAATTTTAGGTGAAAAACAAGTTCAGCAATATAGAGTTTAAATACCTTAAATCATTTTTATGTAGGATACTTTTATGCATAATCTAAGATCTTATTCTAGGTCCACAATTTCTTAACATTGTACCAATCAGGCCAGAAATTCTCAAAACCATTCTCAAACTTATAAAAAATTGAACAAAATACCTTAATCTTCATATAAAAGGCTATTTATGATATTTTTTGATGTTATTTTAGCCAAATTTTGTTATTAAAATTGTAATTTTAGTGTGAAATGAGTTTTATGAAAGTTCAAATTATTGAACCAAACCATCGTATTGTTTCAATTTCGAATGCAAAGTATGTGTAGGTAGGTACTAGTCAATACCAGTGTAAATTTATTCACAAATTATGCAATTTAGCAAGTGAGGTATAATAAACTAATACATACTTGTATTATATCTAGTAGAACTCTACCTAGTATTTATTTATAAAATATTAGTGTTAGACTCTCTAGACAAATCCTAATTGTAAGATAAACTCACTGGTTCAATTTCCAATCGCAAAGTTGATTTTACTAAAACCTCATATCACTCTAGGTAGGGTACCTACTATTATTAATACATTTACACTGAATTTTACATTTAAATTTGTATCTGTCAGCCCAGTTGTATATTATTTTGGGATTTGCAAATTAAGGGAAATCTACAAATCATGTAGGCGTATACATACATACATAATACATAAGTATAACTGTTACTCTACAGTAAAGTATAAAAGTATAGAATATAGAATGGACTAATGCAAAGATTATTTTATTTGTATTTCGGGCGTATTATATTGAGATAAAATCCCAAAATTTTATATATTATAGGCGAAATTTGAGGGATTTTATCCTAATTCTAAATACTATACTTATACGATTGAGAATATGAGACGATCATCGTCATCCTCATATTAAGGATAACAAGGAGAATGGATAAATTGATGTAACCTAATATCCCATTACTATTACAAACTGAGGATATGGTAGAATAGTCATCGAAAAACCTCAATTTTTAGGCTCAACTGATAGTCCATAGTATTCTATCAACCGAAAAATGTGAAAAATTGAAACTAAATTCTAAATTTGGTTTTTTGTCAATACATATTGTACAATGATACTTTTTTATACTGTCTATACGAGTATTCTAGTATAATTATGACACAGCTACCTATACTACTAATATGAAGACAAATATGGCATCTAAAAGAAAATTTTAGGGAAAGACACTTTTAGCATTTAGGTAAAGCATCTATTTATTGCCAAAATTTTTGAATTTTTCTCATCTTTGAAAAGCCATATTTTGATTTTTAATTTCACAAATTAAAAAATTTTCACAAAAATGGGTTTTTCAGAGCTTAAAAGTTCAAGTAAATACTTAGGTTTATCATTATTTAGATTTTATACGATAATTTGTAAATATATGTACTATATATCTGTTTGTATCTAAAGCTAAATTATATTTTTTGCTCAAATGTTCAAATTACTCTGACGATGAATACATAGTGGCATAACTAGTACCCTACAGACTACCAACACTTACAAATATTTGAAAATATAGATAGTAGGTAGATAATTTGAAAATTTATTTTTATTTACAACTTGACTGGTACCCTACCTAATAGAATTAGTCGAAAGTATTCGTACATAAATATACGTAATATTAACAAATATTAGAATTCAATGTACTCTATATTTAAAGTTCTTGGATAAATTATCGAGAATTTGTACTTTTATTTGCACAAGGGGATAATGAATATTTTAAAAGTACTTACATTATAGATATATATTACTATTATTACTACTACTAGCCTTGTAGGTAGTATAGGTACTAAATACAATACATATATTGAATAGTACGGTAGGTTAATAATTAATTAGTAATAGCAAGTAAATCATTTGAATACTCCAATCGTAAGTATTTGTTTGGCCATTATAATATTTAATATTCGTATTTCTAAGCTATTGTATTTGTCAAGTTAAAAATAACAATGAAGAAATACCAATGTCTACTACTCATATTTAATATTTACATTCTTGAGAAATATTTGCAAAAAATATTTACTAAAGATTTTGGACTTTGAATTGGCCATTATTTTTTACAAAAAATTTGCTTGTTTTTTTGAAGCCAATTGGAGGCTTCTTTTTAATAAAGGATTGGATTACATAGTGTATCTTTGTATCTATTTCGGACTATGTATTTAACATTGAACTCCATAATGTAAAAAATATATTTATAGATTAGGTTTTTTTTAGATTTTAGATAGGTTTTCAACAACCAGGATCATTTTTCCTATGAAATTCGAATATAACCTCATTAGTAACTTTGTATTTTGATGATAAGATATAATATTACATTATATAAGAGGGTTAAAGATCAGAAGAAAAAAAATAGTTGAAAATAATCTTTTGAAAAGCAAAAGTAAAAATAAAATGCTTTTGTTGTAGGTACTATATAGTGTGTGAGTAATTTGTCACAGTCAGTGTCACTGTCAATGGCCGAAAACTCGGGCTAAAATTCTAAAATTCTATAAAATAATGAATTAATGATGTATATAAGTGTCCATTGTGAATGACAGGCTTGAAGTCAATTTTTAATATTTCAATAAGTAAGTACTTTATTGTACATACTTTACATATAATTGTGTATCATATTATATGATTATAAGTAGTAAAGGTTAAAGGTCAAAATTAGGATCTATATAAGTACCTAGTTAATATCTAATGCGCAAAGCATAAATAGGTATTAAAAAATCATAATCTTGGGAATTCGGTCAAAATCACAATAGGAAAAATTAACTAAAAGATTTTTGAAACATATTATGTAGTATAGGGCTAATATTATTCTGATCTCATTTAAATTTGAAATTCAGAAATCTATGAAATTCTAGATTTCTCTAGTTAATAGGATAAATGCACGAAATCTAGGATTTCATAAATCTTACATTATATAGGCCTATAATTCTATATAGAATATTCGGACTTTGAAGTTGAACTTGGTGTAAATGAATATAAAATAATTAAGTAGTATACTCGTGTTATGAATAACAAAAAGTTTAAATGGTTTGATTCACAACAAAAGACATTAAAAAGGAGGACCGTGACTCTAGGTTTAATTTTTCTTAGATCTGGGTGACGTGACAATTAATTTATTAGTGAGATAGGTTAGTTTACTGATATACGAGTATGTAGAGTACCCTACCTAAATTAATAAATACATAATTCATATGCAAATTTTTATGATATAATTTAACAATGATTTTGGTATGATTTAGGTATGTATGTATGTATTTTTTTTTTTTTTTATTTTACTATTTCTTAGACTTTCGTTAGTAATTGTGCCTATCTAAATAAATACTAGAATTAACACAAAATTAATCATAGCCCCAATTTGTTTAAACTTATTTTCATTTACTAGGTAAGTGTTGAGTGTTGACATTGATGTCAGATTAAAAATTAAGAAAATTAATATAAACATAATTTTACATACTTATAAATTATGACTAATATCGATTAATAAGTATATATAATATAAAATATATGTAGGAAAATGAGGATTTGAAATTTGAAGGACAAGATTTATGAAATAAGCACAAAAAAAAGTAGTTTTAATGCGTAAAAATGATTTGATTAATTGATGTCATTTTGCAAAAAGTTTGGAAATAAATTCTATTACTTGTACGAATACTACTGTGAAGTACGTACGTAATTTCTTATTAAAAATAATTTAATTTACTTGTATAAATATTTAAAGTTCACTTATAAAGCTAATTTTAAATCAAAATTTCAATTTTTCTTTCCACGTACTTGTAAATACTCTTAACAGTACAAGTAAAAATACTTTTATTTACAAAACAAATTAATGTTTAAATTGCTTTTGATTTTTTTAGATTAAAATCACTCGAGGTAAAAATTCGTTTCAATTTCTCAGAAAATTATTTCAAGATTTAAGTAGGGTAATATGAGATCAAAGAGCAAAATGGAACTGGAGGCTTTTATTTACCTACTTTTTGTTTTTTTATCAAGTCATATAGGCAGGTATACTATACATAGGTACATAGATTAAAAATTTACCGATTCTCAATTTTTTTAGCGTTTTAAACTTTTATTTACCTAATAAATTTGTATCAACTCTACTACGTATATTTTATGAGATTGATTAAATCAATTTATCCACATACTTATATTAACTCTAAGAAGTTCCTTATACTAACTTCTTAGAGTTAGTATAGTTCCAAGTTCCAGCTACTCGAGACTATTATATATATGTAGGTATTTCTATATGAAGATTTAAAATTTTAAGTATAATATGGCAGAAATAGTCTACGTTTTGTCAAATTTCATTTTAATCAAGTATTTATTCTTGAGACAGCTTGAAAAAGAGTCTCAACTGAAAAGTCGAAGGTCAATATTTGTATTTTTTTCCTTTTTGGTTGAAAAAATTCAAGAATTTGTGAAAAGAAATATTAAAAATTTTGTTACTACTTTTTTGTTTACTAACAAATTAGTATTTAAAAATGAACCCTAATGTACTCCTGGACTTTAATTTGTGTCGGTGTAAGAGATTCCTTATCAGTAAAGACTCCTAGAATGAAAACTTTTTTTTTTTTACTAATTTCACAAATTGCGAAACACGACAACCAAAATTTTTAATTCCTCTTTTCATAATATATCCAATTATGAAAATGTATTATACAGATATATGTATGTATACATATATCTGTATATCTGTTTTGTATATGTATACAAAACAAAGTAGTATTATAAAGCTATATAAACTTCCAAACATATGAAAGATTTGGATTGGGCCAAAATTTTGCAGTCTTCTGAGAATTTGTAATTAACAAAAAAAATGATATTTGATAATCTTTAGGCATCTTTTACATTATTGCAAAGTTCTAGAGCATGTTATAATCAAAGTCCAGGGATACAGTGAGGTCTGTTACTTTGTAAGATGCCCTATGTTTAAAATCCTATAATTTCCAAATTTCTAGAGATGTAATACAGTAGGTAGGTATAGTAAATGTACTCTTATCTTTTATTTTATATTTCTCTGCCATTGTCTTTGATTAAAGGATTGTTATATAAAGTCAAATATTATTTTAGCAAGTTATGTCGAATAAATTTTTTTATACAAACAAATCTCTTTAAAATTATTCAAAGACAATTTTTGAGACACATTTTTTTATTATCTTTAAAAGTTTTTACAACTAATTATCCTACATACAGCTAGATTTATATGCTTCCCAATTCATAGGCAAACTTATTCTAAAATTGCAAGTAATTTTACAAAGATTTTCTAAAGTAAAAAGTAGCAAGTTTATTTGTTTAAAAATGTGAAAATTATTCAATACCTAGTGTTTTTGACTGAAATTTATAGCAACTAAACTACAGTATGGTAGGGTACTCTAAAATGTACAATATACTGTACAAGTCCTTTAATGTGTAATGATATGCGAGAAATCTTGGCAAAAGGTTTTTCTTTGTTGCATTTATTTCTGTCTCAAGAGAATCTCGAGAAGAAAGTTTTCTCATTTCCCATCAAATTTCTTAAAACATCCAGCCAGACTCAGCCAGAAATTTGGTCTCAAATTAAACTACGATTTGGAAAGAAGAACTCATAAATAAACTACACAAGTATTTTGAAATATAAGCATAAGTAAACAAGTGTAAAGTTACCAAAAAAAGTACCTACCCTACTGTCTGGTACAAGTATAATTTACAGGTTTACTCATTCTATGTTATGTAAGGTACCTTGAGGAAACTTGAGGATAAACTTTACACTTTTCCAAAAGTTCTTCACCCCTTAAGTAATCCTCCGAAAATTTTAATTTCACTTCAATCAAAATCAAAATCATAAACAATACCTTACCAGACCAAGATCTTCAATATTCTGTACTACCAGGGTTGTGAGAATCCAAGGTTTTGATGATTATTTAAATCATCTATAATGTACATATATACATTTATTTGATCACTGGAAATCTAAAATTCTTTTTCCAATAATTGAAATTTTACACAAAATTTAAGGGTACCGTATTGTGCTATACTAACTGGTCCAAATTCCAATTATAAATACTAATTATAAATACTAATAAAATTAGCTCGAAATATAAATTTTGGTTTCTATTTCACTCTTTTCTTAATATTTTCAAGCTTTTAACATAGAAAAACATAACCTAAGATTCTTCAAAAGTTTCTAATACTGATGTTTCTATATTATTTTTTTCTATGTAAAAATCTTCTAAAGTGTGAAATAGAATTCAAAATTCACATTTTGGGCAATTTCTTGCTGGATTCATAAATTGATCCGTTGTTGGTATACAATCAATTCAAGGTCTCTAATTTTTTGGATTTTTAGCATTAAATTTTCCTAAAATTAGATAATAACCCTGTTTATTGTCAATAATTTCAAATATTTTCGACCCTGTAAAACTGTCAAAGAAAGATATTTTGAAAGTTTTAAAAAAGTAGTGAAAGTATCAGTAGAAGTAGGCAAAGATCCTCAAATTCCTAAACCCGAAATCTTCAAAATTTTGAATCCCTTGAGGATTAAATATCCAAAGTTGAGTAATCTTAAAATAATTTATTTATGTTTGTATTGTACTGTTTACTACGAAGTAGTAGCAATAGTAGCAATAGATACTATGGATAGATCCATCATTTTAAACTTTTGTTTTAGAGTTATTAATGAAGATTTTTGAGGTTTACCAAACCATCATAAATACTGGTATAATATTTATACGTACAATGTAATACAATACAAGTATTGTAAAAATATTTCATGAAATGTATTTATAAGTATTTAAAATAATAAAATTGTAAGTAAATATTTATACAACAACAATTTATAATGATTCAAAAGAATTTTAGAAATAAATCCGAGGATTACGTAAGTAAAATTAATTACGCATTTTGAATACTGCGATATGAATGGTAATTGTTTAAAAAAATCAATTTTTGAATGAAACTTACTATTATTTCAAGTATAGTAGTTTAAATACGTACACATATTAGAAGCTTTATGGAAATGGCAAAAAATATTGTGGTATTTTGGTTTGTTGAAAGGGCAAAATTACTTTCTAAGCATTTCCCAATAGACTTTTCTAAAGTTGGTGTTTTCCCCATAGGATTTGTCATATTCCAAACACAAATCCAAACACAAGTTCAACATACCAATACAAGAACCTAGTATAATCTATCTAATGTCACTTTTTAGCCTGCTCTTAATACATCAAAATGATACAAAAAGTTCAAATTCTACCATAAAACTCACAAAAAAAACCCAAAGGACCAATTCAAAGGGTCAATTTAAAAATTTAGCTTTTTAAAACATTATACCTAGGGTAAATATCTTTCGAAATTTTGCATATTTTAAAATAGCATGAATTTGGACCTTATATCTTGTATAAAGTTTTCAATTTCAAATCAGCCAATTGTTTTCTCCATTGATAAAACACAAACTTTCAAACTCCTAAAAGGTCCAAATTTGACTTAATTTTCAAATTAATCATTTAAAAATTACTGATTTATATACTTTTACCATATATTTTCGCATTTCAAATTTCATATTTTGAGTAAAGTTTAAACGTTTTCTTCATTATAAAGATACATAATATTGACCTAAACTGAAGCTTAAAATTAGCAAATTTTCTTGAAAATGTATTTACCTTACTATGAATATGTAATCTTTATGAATATTTTGATTCTAATCTAAATTTTGCTTCAAAATTTGACAAAATTTTCTTTATTAATCTCCGCTATCTTAACTTTTAAAAGCTTTTTCGATAGTTTCTCAACATTTTTAGACTCTATATGGATGTACATACCTAAACCTAATATAAATTTCAGGTTCAGTAATTCACGTAGGCAAAGGAAAGTAAAGCAAGTCTGAATGGTAAATTGCTTTTTTTTCTCTCGTTCTCATCCAATTTTCTGTCAAGTTTCAAGCTCAACTTGCTACTTGTACTTTACCCCATGGTTTACTTAAGACTTAAGTAAATGCAGATACACAATGTACACAAATACATACCTAGTACAATACAATTTCGAGAAATAAAATAGAAAAGTCAAGTAATATATTGAATTGCAACTCATTATCTGTATTAGACATTTGTGTCTTGAATGAATTGAAAGCTTTGAACAAACAGTCTTTATACCTATAGCTCGTGGTATATGATTATATGACTATGTATAGTATACCCTACTGAATGAATAGTCGTAAATAAAAATATTAAGTCTTCACCATCATGCAAATTGGAAAAAAACACTATAATCATGTCTCAGGTGGGTGAATAAAAGAAAAACCAAATTATTTCCCTTTCTTAAGTATTTCTCATTTATTTTTTTTCGGGGGGAAAGAGACCTTTAATACATATACGTACTTTATAATTCGAAGGATAAGACAGAGTATATTCACTAGATTTTTTTTCTTCAACTCTTTTGTCCTGTAGAAATGTGTTTTTTATTGCTTTTTCTTGCTTTTTCTACAAATAAATGTATACTACTACATATACATATTTGTGTAGCTACTGTTGTTGAAAGCCAGGATTTCTAAACTTATACTTTAAGTAGGTAAGTTTAGAATAAAACACAAAATAGAAAATAGGTAGGTAGATATTTGTCGAATTCAGGCAT
This sequence comes from Nanhermannia cf. coronata Gr-Ori-00579, assembly GCA_034699045.1. Taxonomy (NCBI): domain Eukaryota; kingdom Metazoa; phylum Arthropoda; class Arachnida; order Sarcoptiformes; family Nanhermanniidae; genus Nanhermannia; species Nanhermannia cf. coronata Gr-Ori-00579. The sequence continues at coordinate 29,096 of JAQIXA010000353.1, forward strand.
GAATTTATTCAAGTCAGCTCCATTTCACTAGGGTACTTAAATACAAGTTTATAAATACATACAGATTTTTTTGGGGATAAATTAGGAAAAGAAAATGCACCTGGTATTTGACTTTTTTACTACCTAGTGTAACTACTATAGTAGGTACTACAGAGCTAGAAAATGCATCTAACTTACTATTTAACCATTTGTTAAACCTATCTAAGTTAGTATACTCATAGTATCTGTAGGTCTATTTGAGAGATTTCAATTAATCAAAGAGAAAGCACAACTGCAAAAAATGCAATTTTTATATCGGATTTTTAGCTCGAACTTAGGATTAGAGCCGAGAAAATTTTTCCTACCCTTTGATTTTGAAAGCTCAATACTGATATTTTGGTAAACTTTTGGTGATGTATTTACGATATTTTTTTCTATAAAGATCTGTAAATACTTTATATGTGCTTATAGGGTACTATAGGCATTTGGCCATATGCTTTCTATAGGGAAAAGTTTGGAAATTAAAGGAGAATTAAAGTAAAAAAAAAGAAGATAAAATCTAAACTTTGATTGATCTTTCTTTTCCTTAAATCCCAATCCTTAACTTGATTGCAATTTACTCGACCAAAACCAAAATCCACATTTATTATGTCTATATTTGTAGTTAATAATAAAATAGATTATGATATAGTAAAGGCTTACTTTTATATACCCTATACTTTAGGAACTGAAAAGTTTCTCCAAAGAAAGTAAATAATATAACAAAGACTTTTCTTATAAATAAATCTATTAATCTTCACTAATTCTTACCCCCAAAAGATAAAGGGTATAGTTCACTAATAAACTTTAAATACACCAATTTCTTAATAGATCACTTGTACTGTAGATTGTACTGTAATAGTACTACTACAAGTTTTTAATCATCAAAAATAAACAAAAGTCTGAGGGATTTTGTTCAAATTTCTAATGGATAGACAGACCAAAAATGTTAAAAGCCTTTGTGATCTAATTTGAGTTCTTGGGAGTGGAAATATTTTAATAGATTTCTCCCTGTGATCATTGAAGCATAGAGAATTATTAAATTCTTTATGTTTTGTTCTATTCTGTATTATACAGATCATACTTATATACTCGTACCCATTGACTTACATAGACTAGACTTAAATAAGATAATAGAGATTCACATTTCAAAGGTATTTAAGTAGAGATGCTTTTTATTTCTCTCTGATTTGATTTGAAAAACTATTAAATCCTAAATATCCTGATAAATAAATCGATATCACAATGGCAATTTCATCATTTACATAATCATTCTATAATCTTACCTTATCGTTATATATCGTTTCAATATGAGACAAAAATAACATTTTTTTCAAAAATTTTAGAAAAATTACTAAAATTTGGAAGCTTTTTTTCGTCAATAATACGATTCAAGATTATATGAAAAAATGAACTTTTAAATTTTTGTTGAAATTTTTGAAAACTTTAAAAATGTACTTTTCGACTTTTTTGAACCTAGAAATTTTGAAAATTTTGAGATATTTTGTTCTATTAAAAGAATGGTAGATAGTTTAAAATGTAAGCCTAGATAAAATTAAAAGATAATAACTCAATTAATTATTGAATTTTTTGATAATTTTTATGAATTTTTATTTCGAAAATTGATAGCTTTTGTACAAATAATTTAGAAAATTTAATTGATATTTTGAAATTTTGCAAAGTTTTTGCCTTTTAAAGAACTTTTGATTGACCTAGGCCTAGAGGTCAGAAACTTTAATCTTGAATGCAAATTTAGATAATCTGAATAAATGTGCCTTTTGAAAATCTTAAATATTTTGCCAAATATTTAGTTTTTTATCAAATCTTACAAGAAAAGTGACATTTTAACTTCAATTTTTGACGTTTTATTTCAATTTTTGATTAAAACTTGACAATTGATTACTAGTCCAAGTGTTCTACCACAATCTCAAATAAATACCATCTCAAATATTCGAATTTCGAATCCACCCCTTTCTTTATTTCCACAAACTTTTCAGAATAAGATTTTTTTTTCTGTTCAATTCAAGGTTTTATTCTTCTTTTTTTATACTTTTGATTCTTGGTAGATTTCATTCTTTTCCCAATTCTTTATGAGGCTGCTAGTACTTTGATCTATTCTATTCTACTACTAGACATAGAATTGATATGACTTTGACTTTTTTTTGGATATTTCTAAAGAAAGTCGTTGTCGTATTTCCTAAAATGTACTAGATATGTATAATAATAATATGTAGGTACTAGGGACTTGGTTGGGTCGGGTAATATTAAAAAGTCTTTATCAAAGTATAGGTAGAGATAATCTTTGAGACCGAAACCGAAACTGAAAAATAAAATAAGAAATGAAATTTAAAATCCTATTTCCGATTTCAAACTTATACTCGTATTCCTAGCACAATTTCAGGGTAAGAAAGTTCACTTTTTTTTAAGTTACTTGAATTTTTTTCCCTATACTTTCTTTAGGTTCTTATCCTTGATCAGATATCTCCTTTCTGGATTTAGAATTTGGATATAAAAATTTATTTTAAAAATTTTCTTTCCTCGTTCATTTCATGGAGGATATTACAAAAGTAAACGGGGGATCTATAAATATACTTTTAAATAACCTGTACGATTATTCAATTACCAAATTGACAAAAATTTCCAAATATTCATGGCAATTGTGTATTAAATCTGTTCTAAAATGAAAAATATTGAAAAAAATCTTGAGTTAAAAATGAGATTTTTAAAAAATAAATCAGGTATCAACGGCCAATTGTTAAATATTTAGCAAAAATATCGGCTTATTTCTTATTTAAATAAAATATTTAGCGATGTACCTATATTGAATAATTTGATACAATTATCTTGATATTTAGCTCTATATTATGCAAAATTAGTACCCTACCCTACATATAAATCCTTATTTAAAAATTTGGATAGAATTTGAGTTTAAAAAAAATGTATCCGAATAATTTTGGATAGTTTTCAAGAATGCTAAATTAAATGAATTTTATATTACAAAATTCTGATTTTGTAATATAAATCATTGTGTCATTTTTGGCAATTTAAATAAACTTGAATTTTGGAATATTGATTCAAATTCTGTTTGACATACTTATATGAAGACATTGTATTCTAGACCCTAAATGTAGATTATAAATGTGAGCAAAAATTTTATTATCCACTTTGGGTCGATAGCTTATTTTAATAATTTATTCAAAGTCTTTACCAAAAAACTCCAATCTTCTCATATAGATAAGACATTTGGACCTGATAAGGTAAAAAAACATATGTAACAAGACTCATTTTTACATTTTCCCCAAATGTAAATGTCAAATTTTATACCTTTCTAATGATATCGTTAAATAATTCACATATTACCACCAAAAGTATCTAGTTTACAGACAGACAGACATTCGAAAAAGTGCTGTCATTAAGCTGTTAAGTATTAGTGATAGAGTAATAGTGATAGAAATAAAAAATTCTGTGACTTGTTTGCAAAATTAACAAAATTCTTATGAAAACTGGAACACAAGCTGGCTGGAAAGCAAATCAATACTTGACGATGTGTGTCCTGCATTGTTCAGAATTTCTAATATCTTGCAGCACATAGTAGCATTAGGTACTACAGACTACAGTAAAACTCCTATATAAAGTAAAGAGGTTTTTATAAGCTTCTCTTCTTAATAGGAAAACTCGTAAAAATTTAGCCTTTTTAATATATACAATATATTGATAAAATGGTTCATTGATATATTACACTGTTTCATGTTTCTTTATAAGACATTTTTCTGTATAAAGTAATTTACAAGTACATACGAGTATAGAGAAGTTACACTGCGGTATTAGGAGTAGTAGTGCTCTAATATGAAAAAATCGAGTAAATAAAAGAGTAATATTAGACCACGAAATATGTAGAAAAAGCTGAGCCTGGACAAATAAACTGACAGGCTAATACATCATTTTCCAAGGGGGTGGATAAAAATTTGAAAAAAATAGACAATCAAAGTGTTTCACAAACTTTCAAGTATTCTTTCAGGCTTATGCTAAAAATACTTTTAAAAAATGACTTAAAATAGATTTATAATCTGGTATAAAGTATCTAGAATAAATTTAGGCTTATTACATAACCTTTTATCTATAGGAAAGAATGGAATAAATACATTTTCAAGGTCTATATTTCCTAATCTAGACCTAGACAAATAGTTTGCCAAAAGATACTTTGAAGTCATATGGAAATTCAAAATTTTCAAAATTTGGCATTTGTATCGCTTAAAAGTCATTCATTTAAAAATTCATTAAATTCATTAAAAATTTTTAAAATATAGATTTATTTGAAGGTTTTGCTAAATCTTAAATATAAAATACTTTATTTTTATTGATTTTTAGGTTCAAAATTGTTGGCTAATTTGTAAACGAGCTAAAAAAAAATCTCAAGTTCATGTGTGTGGCTGTGGCTAGTCCTATTTCTATTTTTTGTCGATTTTTGTTCAGACTCCCTAGTCAAACAAGATGGATCAGCAATATCTCAAATGGAACACTTACTGAAGGTCTTGATTACTTTTTTTTTATTTACCAATATCTCCTTGTCTCGTCGGCAAATTCAGAATCTAAAAGAAAAACCATGGTCTTTTATACATTGATCTAGGATCTATAATCTATCAGTACAGTATAGGCCTTTATTGTGCAAATATGTGCAAAAAATGAACAACCTATCAAAATCAAAACTTATGTACTTTTTGTATGTTATAATATAATGCTTGTGTACTTTATGATTTATATTTCATAAATAGCAAAGTGCACAACTACTATGTAATAGAGTATTAACTGACCTCGACTTTCCTCTTTATGTCTAGAATTTTGAATTATTCTACTTTCCCCTATTCAAGATTATTTTGTGGTTATTTTGGCTTTGAGATTATTATTAAAATAATATTAATATGAATAATATAGAGAAATAACAGACGTACAGTGGATTTCAAAAGATACTTTTGATAAATTATGTGTCATTGTGTCATAAAAGGATAATAAGGTTTTAGGGTCTCTAGTAGGGTTATTTTGAATGAAAAAGCAAAATCCCGGAGACAATAGTAAGGGAAAGTATCTGAAATTTAAAATAAATTGTTATATTTTACTCATAAGAGTTAATTCTTCGTTTCGTTTCAAAAGATCAAATGCAAAACGCCCACTCGAAAACTTGGCCTATCTCAACATTCAACATTGAGGTTTTGCATGCTACATGATCTGAGATTTTATCGCTTTTTGGAATGCAAAATCTTGCGATTAGTAAGGTACAGTACAGACCTAAGTTAGTGCTACTAGAAGTAGGTATCATTCAATTATAGTTTGCTTTCTCTAATAAGAATTTATGGTTTAATTTGAGAAAAGGTGCTCAAAATTTGATGGTTTTCATGTCTAAAAAACCATAAAACTTAAAAAATTGTGATTTTCTATAATGTTTAGAGACTTGTATAGATTTTGGATTTTGGATCAATGTCCTTTTATGGCGATATGTGTTCTAAAAGGAGAGAAAGTTGTCATTTTTTATTTAAATCTTATTTAAATTAAGAATCCTAAAAATTGTTCGCCTTTGAAAGTTCAAAAATATAAAAAAATTAACGTTTTTATCTACCTAAATTGTAAATTGCATTATCAGTTCAAATTTTGGCATTTAGAATTTATAAAAGAAGAAAAATTAAATAATTTCAACCGAATGCATTTCAATACTTGTAAAAAAACACACAACAATGGGACAAAAAAAGAAATACTGATAGAAATAAAAAGCATTTCATTTCATTTCATTTCTTTTCATTCCTTAAATGAAATAAAAAATCTTTCATGATCTCTCAGATCTTTTTAAACTTGAGAGGAGTTTGTAGGCGATTGAATAACAAATACAAAAGCAAGAGGATTTAGTAGAGTAAAATGATAATCTTTTCTATTTTCTCATAAATATACTAAAAAGTATCTTTCTTGAAATTCTCACAGAAAGAAAGATACTCTATATCTTATTGTAATACTACTGCTAGTACTGTAGAATTACACTGGTATAGTAGTACTATACAAGCCTACAACTATGTAAGTACCTATATAATTTCCTCAAGAAATAAATCACCTTGTCACTTTTCAGCCATATTTCTAGACTTGAATGAATGAGGAAAGCATGGGAAAGCATGGGTGTCTCATGAAAAATGGATATTATTAGAATGAAAGTACTTTTACTGGGATTTGTATATACAATATGTAATAGTTGTGCGAGCGAAGCAAGCACATACTATACTACTCAAATTTCCTTAAACTTTGTCCAGAAGATTACTCAACTAATATTGGCCTGACTTTAAGCAAATTTGAACTATAGGATCTAATTGTTCCATTTTGACAAAATTTTAAAGTATCTAACTAGTATCATTGCACCCCTTAGGATCTTTGAATAACAGGACTCCCACATGTTAATCAAATGGGAAAAAATCAAGAATGAAATATAAGTGAATATTGGGGCAATTGATGATGGAGATTCCCAATTTGTCATCTATTTGAGTTTGAACCAAATTTTGACTTTTTATTTCAAAATTGTAGTAATTTATAATGTCCACCTCGCTTAACTTAAACGATTTCTTAAAAATTTACTAAAATGTAATTAATTAAATCCTAGTAGTAGTATATCTAGATGATATTGTAAGTAAGTATTGAATTTTATTGTGAAAAATTTCATAAAATATCGAAATATCAGTCGAACAATAAATTTTTTTTAGAAATTTGTTGTGGGTGTATTGTAATTGTAATAGTATAAGTAGGTAGTAGACGTATACATAGTACTATTATAATGAGAAATTTGAAACCCACATGTGGTTTTTTGAATAAAATTCTATAAATAAAATCATTATTAAAAAAAATTTTACTTCAAAAGTACATCAGTTATGTATCTAAGCTGTCATATTTTATCGAATTAAATCAAAAATAAAATTTGTAAGTGCACTTTAGTTAGATTATCATGATAAATTCATATTTTGATGTATTAAGATTGACATCATAATATTGCTATCTATTATACCGATACATACCTACTTTTTTTATATACCCTACCCTATCTAATCATTATCATGAATATCTGTACTCATAAATTGGCAATTCCCTTTTTTTGCAATTTGATTTTCAAAGCAAATTTTTGCAATCAAATTTGGCATTTATTGTTTTTACACTTTTTGATATGAGACAAAAAAGCATTTTCATGTTATAATTTGGAAATATTTCATTTAAAAAAATGTGTTTTTGAGATCAAAATTGGATCAAAAAGGATTTAAAATTACAGAAATATGATTTGGAATTTAATTTATTTTAGTAATTTAGAAGTAATTTTGTATTTTTAAAATTTAGGCTTGATGGAACTTAAGCAATGAAATCAGTACCCTACCTAATTTTTCAATATTCTTCAACTTTTAATGTAGGTAGTTAACCTGGCCTAGTAAATATTGTATCGTAATACAATTATATAATGCTAGACGAGCTTATATCCTACCTACCTAAATTATTTTTAGATATTCAAAGCGTAAAAATATGTAAATACCTACTTATAGGTTACATACAAAAATACTTAAAATATTAGCATTATTCTTCCTCTAAAAAACTAGAACACTTTGCCTCATACTATGATATTATTGCATTGGAAATGCATTTATGATTTATTTTTTATAGTATTGTATTGTATTTTATATTAGCTAGAATACAAATGTAAAATACTTTTCAAGAAATTGATATTTTTTCATAAATATAGGCAGCTTAACTTATCCTTAATGTGGATTATAAGACCCTAAATTTTACTATTGAGAATTTCAATACCTTTTTTCGCTTTTCTTATTTAGGATTTAGAATTTTGAAAAGTACCTATAATAATAATATGTAGAATAGAAAGCCTACGGATTTGTATTTTTTGTACTTCTGACTTTTTATATCATATTTATAGAACAAAAAAGTTCTGGGTGGCAAAATGATACTACTGAAAGTATTTTTATTTTTATTTTTGTGACAAAAATTTCAGAAGAAAAGACAACTGAAGCAAAAATAAAATGGGAAAATATTCATTCTCTAAGCCTTAAGGGAGCTTTTTTTGCTGACAACTGACTTATTGCTTATAATATTTTACTTTTTTTCTCTTTTGACATTTCCCCAGATAAAAAACTTAAAAGTTAGGAAATAGATGTACAAATTGTGGTTTTTAATATGACATTATCATGTACTATTAAAATAAATTGAAGAAATTTCAAAAAACATTGTGTACTAATCGTATAAATGCTTTTTACTACATAATTTGAGCTTGTTGTATACTATGTACATGAAAAGTAGTAAAATATAAAAAAATTGTAAGATAAGTATACTACCTAAATATTAAGAATTCAAATACAGAATCATGAATCTTCTACTCGTAGTACATATTATACCTACTTTGAAAACTTCAAAAGTATTTTGTACTATTTGTAATTTGTCTTAATGTATTTCATATAGATTTAAAAATATTTTTTTGAAAATATCAAAAAGTTCCAACTAAAGCTTTGGGCTTAAAATTGAAACATAAGGTTTACAATTTCAAAATTTTACTTGACAAAAAGACAGCTTAAACTTTACTAACAAAAAAATATACATGAAGCTATCCTAGATACTTTGTCCATTTTTATAAATCTCTTTTTCAAAGGCTTATTTTTATTATTTAAGAAAGAACTTCATATTGAGAAATTATTGAACTTGAACTTGATAAATTTTATTTCGAAATGTTTATAATTATCAAACTACTATAAGTTAATTTACAAGTATAACAGCTACGTAAAATCATGTAATAATTTTAAGTACAAATAAATCAACAAAAAAATGTAAATTTTTTGCCTCATTACGGGGGTGTGTACCTACTCGAAAATTATCATCTTATTCAATTCAAGTCTAATAACACTTTTAAAAACAAAATATTTAACAAAGGTGTTAAGAGGAAAAGTACTCACGTTTTTATAATTATCTCGCAAAATCACAAAGTCCAATGGGCATTATAATATACAGTAGCAACTAGCAACTAGTATATCTAATCTTAAATATACAGATATACAGTAGCAGGGTATTTTTCAGAGGTATTTTTTTACAAATATTTTCCACTTTTTGTGTACTATAAACAGAACTTTTCCCGTACCCAAATAGACTTGATTAGAAATTCTGCGTATCAAAAACAATATAAAAAGATACTATATAGTAGATAGTAGGTACTTTGTAGTAAATAGTTTACAAATTCCGGTTTTGAGTGCTTAAAATTAACACTTTACCACCTACAAATCGAGGGCAAGTGTAAATTGGACATTTCAGTCAGCATCTCATCCAATCTAAATTAGACTTTTGTAAAAAGAAGTCTGGAATCGAGAAATAAAGAATTCCCAATGAACTCAAATCAACTAAAATTTAGACTAGTGGCACCGTAACGATTGGTCCAAAAACCAACTGGTCCAAATCAAAATATCGATTGACCAAAATTATAAATTTTAGATTTTGTCTAAATATTTTGCAGCTTTTGATTTTGATATAGGTAGAAAAAATAGGATAGGTCTAGAATACTCAAAATTTTCTAATAGTGAGGGTACTGATATTTCTTTCAACCTATGTCAAAAGCTGTAAAATATTAAGAAATGTGTGAAATAGAATCCAAAAAATTATATTTTGGACAAATTTTAGTGCATAATTGGACCAGTCTGTATACGAGTAGGGTACAATCTAAACTAGTACTTATATCTAATCTTAAATATACAGATATATTATATGAATTTCTGTTCTTGAAATGTTTTAAGATTGAAGAAAAGCTTCTCATTTATTTATTTAATGCACTTTTACCAGCCTATACTTATATCGTACATACATATTAAAGGGTACATATTATTCTCGTATATTCTTGTGCATACCAGTACATATATCTCTGTACTTACTAAAGTATAGAGACTTTGAAGTTTCGGCCGAATGATTTCAAGATTCGAGACTTGGTCATTAAGACCTAAGTGATTTCAGCCCCTTTAACTTTCCTCCTATTAATACTCTCAACTATTAACTATCCAGACCTTTTATGTACAAATCACCCTCATTTTTCACTCTTTTTTGCACAAAAAAGCAAATTTAAACGAGATTATTTATAATGGCACTGATATTTTGAGCTGAAAAATAAATTTGGTAGCTGATTATAAAAATATCAAAGATTTTTAGAATAAAAAAATATTAGATTTAACAAAAGAGTTTTATGAAGCTTCCATTTTTTTTTTAATTTGGAAGCTTCAAAGCTTTGTACGGGTACTTATACCTAAATGAATTTTGATTGAAATTGAAATATTTTCTTGAAAAATTTCCTAAAATTTGGATAAATAAATGTTTTTAGATGAGCTTTTTCATTCACATAAATTAGTCTTAAAAACACAAGTTTACTAGAAAATTGAAATCTTTTTGAGTTTTCTGAACTGTATTAATTTAAATATAAATAATGTATACGATCTTACTACCATAATATAATTACAAATTTACAATACAAATAATAATTATCTACCTATTCTATTGCATAGGTAAATTGTCATTTGAAATTTAAGAGAAAGTTTTAATTACTTTTTTAAGCATACTCAACTTATTCATGGTTGACAATTACTATTTAAATTATAATTTAAAACCTAATACCCTTAACAGTATATAGGTAATGTTACATACTTAGGATTAGTGTATTTATTAAAATGTAAAAATTTAGATTCATGAATATGTAGGTACAAAATGTAAATTTTGTAAACTTGGTTGAGTTTTCAAAACCAATTCAAGTCACGCAGATTATCAAATATGAACATCCAGATATTTTCAGATTTGTCTTCAACTAGATTCCAAATAAGATACCATTAGTTTAGTAAGATGTAATATTAAAATATAATTTGGTTATTTATACAGGGATTTTTTGCACAAACATCGAATAGGATAAAAAAAGTGGTTAAATTTAAATTTAAAGTCAAAGCACGATTAATATATTAGAGAACATTTGTAGAAAAAAATTACAAGAAAAAAAAAGTGCTAGGTCCATCGAATACTAATCTTGTATTTACATTTCTAAATTCTAATAAAATGTAGGATACTTACATAAGGTATTATTATTATCTTTTATTGATATGACGTAAATGTATATATTGGGACTAGAGGATATTAACTAGTAGATAGCTAAATATACTTTGAAAATATTAAAAACTTAAAATTCATAGGACAATAGCTAATTATGATCTATACTTCGTATATTGAGGCATGCATGCTTGTGAATATCTAATTAAGTTTAAATCAAAGTCACTATATGATCGGCTAATTTAAAATTTACATACATGTACTGTGTATTTATGTATCTAATTAGATAATAAATGTCAAGATCATGGCTTTAGAATATAAATAAGAGTAATAAATGGACAGAAATGTCATTTTTTTATTAATTATTCAAATGATCAAATTTTTACATCATTTTTACTTGCATTTTACAGTTCTGCGATTCCAAAGATGTAAGATTATCTTTTTGTACTAAAATTGTTTATAGGCATGCTTTTTTTGATAAAAATGCAGAAATATCATAAAATTTGTTGAATTTTATTCAAAATTTCCAGCTTTTTAAGAGTATTATTGATATCAGGCTCTCAAGGGTGCATTAACAAAACCAAAGTTTTAAAGTGCTGAATTTTTTTTACCAAATTTGGCATCATAAATTGGGTTAAATGCGTAGGTTTACAAATAAATTAATTTTTTGGCCAAAATTTTGATTACCTACCTATAATACAAAGAAAAATTAAGATAATAAAGGGTATTTAAAATTGGTCTCAAATCATATTCCAAAATTGAAGTTCACTTTTTTTAGAGTTTTATTTAATTAAAGATTCTATTTTTGTCAAATGATCTGACGTGCCTCTTATTTCAAACAAAGTTTTTTTTACAAAAAATAAGAAATCTATAAGTATTGTATTCTAATTTACTTTTGTTGTTCTAGTTAAGACAGTGTTTAGCATAGCACTCTATAACCTTACTTTCATTCGAATTTTATATATAATGTTATGCGATCGATTCTTGAAAACTTTTTTTTGTCGTCCTCTCAAGTGTACCCTACTAATAAATAAGTTTTAAATGAGATTTATATTTCTCCACTCAATTCTATAAATAAATAGGCAGAATAAAAATTGTGAGCAAATTATCTCATTTGAATTTCATTTGTTTTCTGATTTATATTTCTCATGTTCATTTTTGACAAAAAAACTTTTTTTTACATTCGTAGAACTCATTAATTTAGTACTAGAAGTATTGGCGTTCGAATTGTAATTTGATTTTATTTAATGATATTGAACATTTTCTTTTCTACACATATCTTCATTTTGTGAAATCTTAGATTTCGTAATACAATCAAAATCAAATAGACGAAAACCAGAATTTCAAATTGAAAATTGCAATAAAAATACCTCGATTATGATTTAAAGAAAACCAAATAATTTTCGCTTTTATAGAATTATAACTAAATACAGAGTATAATAATGAGTGCATGTAAAACTCTTTTTATAAGAATTAGAAAATCATTTTAAAGGCAAATTGCATACTCTAATTGCATAAAATAGAGTAATAAAATAGAATAATTTTTAAACCACTTAGGTACGTTTATTTCATAGATAAAATTTTAATTTTAATCAGCTTATACCTATAAAGTATATTTGATACATTTTTCCTTTTTTTAAATTTTAATCCTATTATTAGTACGATAGTACTTAATTGCTAAAAAAAATTGCAGCACGTTTAGGAACCATTGAATTCATTTCCAAATACTGGATCAAAGTAGGAAATTAAAATTTCGAAATCTCTATTTAACTATGTATTTATTTCATTTGATTTCATTTTAAAGGTTTTTAACTAAAATTAAAATTAAATTTCATATCAAATTGAATGAATTCTTGGAAATTTAATGAAATTAGTTTCTCATACATACTGAATTAGGAACAATCATTACTAATTATGTTTAATCATTTCAAAGAATTCACTTGAGATTCACTTGGAAATGATTGGGATTTCTGAAAAAGCGATTAAGGCCTCAAATATCAGTTTTATAGGTCAAAATTGAGTTCTTAGAACTAAAATTCAAGTGTCCTATCAGTACATAGACCACAGGTACTAGGTATTTATAATTAAGTAATTCAGAAAAAGTGCTTATAAAAAAGTGCTATGATTAAAAGCACTTAAAAGTTCTTTGATTTTATGTTAATTATCCAAAATTTCCAATCAAATTAAGGCCAGTTTTTGTTCAAAGAATCAGTTTATAATCTCAAGGAAGGTATGAAATTTGACTATTTTGTCACCTGAAAAGTGAGTTTTAGATTATTATCCAGACAGACCCTGCGGAAATTTTTAAGTATTTACTATTTAAACAAGAAATTAATATTATAATATAATTATAATTCAAAATATTGTGAAAGTTATGGAAAATTTCTTGTTAGTCGTTTAACCAGTAGTTTTAAATGGAATTTGCGGATTTAATCTCCGGTCCGGAATCCGGAACAAAAAGTGAATTGGAGTGCGAACAAATTAATTCTTGGGCTTATTGCATTTACTTGCTCATTTTACCCTATTATCAGTCAGTAGTACCATACTTACCTATATTTTAGATACTTGAACATTTTGAGACTATTCAAATTAAGTGCCTACAAATAGGTAGGGTACCTTGTGTGAGTCAATACGTAGTTATAATAGGTACCTAGTATAAAAATATTCTTTGAAACACGTTCAACTTTTCTCTTTCAAATTATTCATGAAAGTAAAACCGAAAAATGCATAAATGCTCACATAAAAGTGTAAATTATAAGACCTGAGGGAGCGTTTTTAGTTTTAGGTGGGATTTTGGTAACTGGGATATTTCTGGAAATCTTCTAAAGGGTTTTATTACCCTGTATAAATTAATAATGGGATTATTTTAATGATTTTTTTTCCAAATAAGGGCTTTTATCAAGTGCAAAATCTTGATATTCTCTCATATTATCTCTTATGAAATCAAGATTTTGAGATTAAAACTAAAACTAACATCTAAAGAATCTAATAAAATCAAAATTTCGAGCTGCCTTGATAGTGGAAAGAAATTTTTTATTTAGATATGATTTTATTTTAGAAAAGAAAAAAAAAATAGTTTTTTGGAAGCTAATTAATATTCTGTCCATAACATTTAAGCTCCACGTGTACTTTGTACTATTCATTATATTATCATAAAAACCATGTCAAAGGATTCCTAAAATTTTGAAAAATACGGTACATACCTAATACCTACTGAACTAATATTTTAATGTAAATTTATTTATGCATCAATTACTACTTTAATATTATAAATAATGCATATATAGGTGCATGCATACCTACAATTACTATATTATGCTGCAGTTTGTTTGCAAATCAAGATCATTAAGTAGAAATCACAAAAAATCTCATTACCAGTATTTTAATGTTACAAAATTTCTCAAATTATCAAAAATTTGAATTTTTTAAGATAATTAGATATCTAATTACGATTATTGTTAGCTAATTTTCAAACATTATCTAATATATATGCAGGTACAATAGTAAGCTACTTATAGTCCAGAAAATTAAACACTTTGTCATTTTACAAATGAACTGCAACATAATATAAAAAAATATAATAGAGAAATTGTTCCATTATTTTCTCGGTAAATGTCATGTAATAAAATACTTTTTATTCTAGAATAATATTATTTAAATTAAGCATAATAATATCAGTATCTTATAGGTATCTACATTAGTTTTCAAATAGTCTAGACTTTCTTCACTGGAAGTTAGATAGGCATCAAACTTTGACTTTTTGAAAAGATTGAATAAATTTGTCTTATTATGCTTTCACTACCTACTTAATACTAGTACCCGTATAGGTACTAGTATATCAGTATAATTTAAGAAAATGAACGTGTATTATTCAACCACAAAAGATTTAAAATGTGCTTTTTGAGACTTGAAGTAATTCTATAAGTACCTACCCCTATTCCATAGTCCATAGTACTTTTTATACGCCTGAATTAGAATAGAATGGTTGAGGACAATTTAATTTAATCGTCTTTTCTCACATACCTTATGCACTTTTAATGACACAAGAAAAGCTATCCTACCTCATAAATGTCAATTACAATGGTTAAGATTTTGAAATGAGAATTTCTACTCAATTTTCCAATTCAATAAATTATTCATATAATTCTATTACTAAACTATCCTGATTAAAATTACAACTTTTCTATGATTTTTAAGGCATTTTAAAAGCATTTTTAAATTCTCTCTTATTATAAGTACCTACATACATAAGTACCTACCTTTTAAACGGGCTTCTGTGTATAGTTTTTGATATTTTTAATCATTTTATACGTTTGGATTTTACTATACGAGTCCATAATGTTAACCATTTTGAATTTTTTCCATATTAAATTTTGAAGTTAAGAACTAAACTTGAGTAAAATCATCTAAAAAATTGATTTTTAGATAAATCTATAATCTCTGAATCCTTAAGTAAGTATGATATTTTATTGATTATATTTTAGACAAAATTTGAAAAAAGAGCATTTATAATATGGTATAAGTATATATATGTGTGTATTCAGATATTTATTCAGACTTCTAATTAAATATCGCTTTCAATAAATCTCTTGGATTGAAACCAACCCATTTATTTCTCATTTAGTATTTCTCATTTACTTTCACTTGCACCATCAATATTATGTGAGGTGAGCCTCGAAATCAAAATCAAAATCAAAGGAGATTTGAGCTCAGCTGGTTCTATAAAGCTAACATATTAAGCTTTAGATTTAGAACTCGTAAAAGGATTGGTCTAAAAGTCGCAAGTCTTTTTTTTTAATAAAATAAACTTGAGAAAGTAGTCAAAATATGAAAAATTTTACTTCTTTTTTCAATTGAACCCCCTGATTATTGTTAAACATGATAAATTCAAAATTCTATACTGAAAAACAAGATTGTGATCTTGATTTTAAATAATTGAAGGATATTAAAACTCATTATATTTAAAGATACCAAATATTAAAAATATTTAAAGATACCAAATATTAAAAATATTTAAAGAAAAAATATAAAAATATGCTAAAAATTGAAAAGTTAGTTTTATAGCTTATATTATTTTAGGTTTTTAGAACCTTTTTTAGGTAAGTACATACTTAAATTTACATTTTTACAATCTAAAGTGATAATCATGGCCTGATTGTAACCTGAATTATACGATTTAATGTAGGTTAGTATCGCTAACTTTAATTATTATTAGAAGCAGTAATGGTTTGATAAAAACGATGGGCTAATTTGTGTCCTATCCTCGTATGCATGTATTCGTAAATCGTAAATATGAAACGGGGATATTAAAATTTGAAACAAAAACCTATAAAGTTAAAGAATAAAGTAATTTGCTTCTCGAATATTCCAGAACGGATTTCGGCAGTTAGTATCAATATAAGTATTTAAGGCTTTATTGTTTATTAGAAATTTAGAAATGGCTTTTTAAATCAGAAACAAACAACAAATCTCCCCTTCCTTTCCTTTAGTCTGAATATTTGTATCAGTATCAGAATTAGTACAACAGTTGAAATCCTAAATTACAAATTATTTTCTAATACTACTAGGAGTAGTACTAATTTCTAATCAAAGAGAATTGAATACCTTTGTCTACAAACTACAAAATATCATTGTATCTCTGCATAAAATACATAAATTTTCCTAATTATGAATGACAAAACATGTATCTGTATAATATAGGAATATGAAGCACCTCAAAATCAATTAAAAATACTATCTGGTATTTTACAAACTAGAAAATTCAAATTCAAATTCAAATGCAAATTCACCAAGTAATTTGATTAAAATGAAATTGTTCTACCAAAGTTCTTAAATTAATACGGCCGTCTAGACTCTCACCATAGGACCTATAGATATTGGTTTATAACCTAAAAATATTTAATTTTTTAAAAGTTGGTAAAAAAAAGCTTACTCAATAAACAAAATTGTTTGTGAAATTGCTTACCATACCTAAATAGGATTTAAAAGGAATTTATGTAAAATTATTAAGAAATCTTGACCTAATATTGTTGCTCTTATTTTTATTTTAATGCATTTGATCATCAGGCAAAATCTCTACTTATCAACATTTCATCTTGAATTTTTATGAATTAAACTCGGTTTTTCAAGAACAAAAAAATATATTACTAATTTCACTAGGATATTTTCCATACTTTTAGTGTCGAAGTTCTCTACAAAGTATTTGCAGAAAATTGATCGAAAATCGAAAAAATAAGCACTTTATCTATTTTTACATGTATTTTTAGATTAGAAATTTAAATTATTTAACGCCATTCATAATTTTTTACAAAATTAATTTGTTAAATTTCAATAAAAGTTCGTTTTCCGATTAGTCTCAAATCTTAAATTTGGTTTCAAATTTATTTAAATTTTATAAAATTGATGCTAAAAATTGCAGAA
>JAQIXA010000354.1:0-46593 GCA_034699045.1 Nanhermannia cf. coronata Gr-Ori-00579
TAAAAAAGTCATTACTTTATCAGATAATTACAATTAGTAAATCTGTTTGTGCGCACACTATGGACCCTTTCCCCCTACTTAAGATTAGTTATTAAATATGTTTTAATAAACTAAATAGGTATGTTTAAATAAGTAAAGCGAAAATGATTTAAAAAAAAAAATGAATCATACAAGCTTGAACTTTAAATATTTTTACATTCTTATTTAAATATCTACTAGAATACTGTATTTCATATCATAATTCTATGATTTTACTCACACACATTTAGGTAGGTATATAAAAATAGTATAAAAATAGATCTAAAAAACGACTTGAAAAAAATATTTTTTAGTAAATAGTTGAGGTTGAGATGCAATTTTTATATTACAAAAAGTGTTATAAATTACATAAATACTAGTACATTGTTATATCAGTTTAAAAAATATAAATTAAATTAAATAATAAATAAAAATATAAATGAGCTTTTATTTCTATCTATCATAGTAATAGTTATAGTCAAAAAATATTGTTCTCCTGCTGGTGTATAAAATGGGGAGGACTTAAATTTGTTCCATTTAAATTTAAGTAAGTAGATACTATGTAGTCCGGCCTCAGGGGGGCTTTTGTTTTGTTTTGTGAGTGTAAACAATACTTTATAGTCATTTTTTTCGCTATTAATTTGCTATTAAATTTTAATTTGGTTTCACTCTTCTTTTGTTGGAAGTGGGTAATAGTAGAGGACACCAGATGAGGCAGAAGAGACCGGACTAAAGTCGAGCGCCCTTGACTTCTTGCCGACCTGGTGAATACATAATAAATTGTGAATTGTGCGGGTTAATAAGTAATGCTATTTTTGCCTTTCAAATAGATAGATAGAAAGATTTAGATTTAGATATAGATATAGATTTAGGTATAAATTTAGAGAAATTTTTTAGAGCATTTTTGTGACCTTTTCGGATCTTGACTGATCATCATCATTATCATCATCGTTTTCTTCATCATCTTCATCCTCCTCATCATCCTCATCTTCTTCCTCGACCTCGGCTGGCTTCTTTTTGGGTTTTTGTTTTTTGGCGGATTCATCATGAGCGGGTTTCGAATCTTTCTCGTCCTCGAGGACAATGGATGGGATAACTGTGAGAGATAGGGATTATAGTGAGTATGGTAGTCACCAAGAGCATAAGCAAAATACTACTGATAGTCTCTAGTTAAGTTTAGATTAGTTAATCTATTATGTAAGTACCAGGGTCGGCTTCTTCGTCCTGCTGGACGACAGCAATGGCAAGGGGCGCCTCAACTTCATTTTGGGTGGAGGGGAGTGGGGACTTATCTATGTCATCTCGTTGCTCACTCGAGTTGTGCTCAAGAGACAAACCTGTCTGACCTACACATATAGATTTACACAGATTATACAGTTGTCCAAATTTTTGATTGTCTTTAACCAAAGTTAAAGGCAATTTAACAGTAGCAGGCCATTTGATTTCTTTTTCAAGCATGGAATTTTTTTTACATACCCTATCAGTAATACCTATTTGATAAGATTTAAATCATTTTGCAATAAATGTAGGACATTTAAAAAAATTTGAATCTTCAATTTTATATATATCGTAAGGGATAGGTAGGTGTAAGTGTAAGTATTACTAGGTAAAATACATACATAATACATACAAATAACTGTGTTACTTATGTACTTATGTAAGCAGTAGGTACCTGTATTATACAGGTACCTACTGCCTACCAATAGTTTGAGAACTTTTTTAAATTTTCAAAAATGATTTTTATCCTTATTTTGCCTAATGTATATAGGCTTAAAAATCTATTTATCAATTATTTTCAAGAACATTTCTTTATATTTTGAGTTGAAAAACTAGAATTATGATCAATTTCAATATACTAATGGATGAGTGATCAGTAGCTTGAATAAAGTTATAGGTCACTTGATAAGTATGGATAGATTGTCAAACGGCCTGCAACTGCTAAATACTTATAGAATAGATATGCAAATAAGTGGTATTATAATTTAAGTAGATTACTCGTAATAAGATTACACTATAGGTACTTATACTAGTAAGATTGCTTAATTTATACTGTTGTATGGCATTTCTATTACTTTTTACCAAAAGATAAGTTGTTTTAATGCTTTATAGATGTAAATACAATGCGTGATGGGAATTAATCAGTATGACCTACATAAACCCACCCTAAGTGATAATAATTGATCGTAAGAAGGTTAGGTAGGTAAAGAGACCATTATTATTTTTTGATTAAATTAAAGGGTATATCGATTTCTTGAGTTGGTTGAAAATGGAGGACCAGGCAAAAACTCGTCAATTTCATCCAGGACCAGATCACCCTCATCATCAGCTTTGTCACCGTTAGTGTCAATCAAGTCCAAGAATAGTCCAGCAATATCTTTCAAAATGGCAACTGATGGTTTTTTACTTGAAAGACCCGTTTTGATTCCATTCATTTCTGAACGAGCTGGATCCTTTTTCTTGTCCTTATCATTTTTACCAGCATTATTGGAAGATTGCTCTGCTGATTTCTCGGCTGATTTTTCTGCCGATTTCTCACTTGATTTCTCACTTGATTTCTCACCAGATGATTCTCCATCTTCCTCTTGTTGATCATCATCTTCCTCCTCAGATGAGGAAAATACTTGCCCAGACCCAATATTTGTATTTTCTGGATCAAAATTTGGGTTTTTACTTGGTTTCGTGATTTGGTAGGGAAGTTTCTGGCTCTTTATGTCATCCTCGAGTTCAACAATGGGGATTGATTGTGATGGGAAGATATAGTTTGGTCTTGATGGGAATGGAGCTGTGGCTCCTATTGGGATCAATTGAACTGTTTTCAATGGCTTTTTCTGTTTCTTACCATGATGATTATGATATGGATGTTGTGGTGGTGGAACCAATTGAGTGTCACCATTTAGCCCAATTATAGGCCGTCCAACTGGGGGTGGACCGATGGGTCGACCCAGGTCAACTAAAACTAATTCACCATCTTTATCTTTACCCCATTTTAGACCTGACTGTGGGGGCGGGGGGAAAAGAAAAGGATTTACATCTTTCGAAGAACCTTTTTTACTAGATTTTTTGCTACCACTTTTCTTTTTCTTATTTTTACTATTTTTTGGCGAACCTTGGTCTTCATTGTCCTCATCCTCGTGGCTCTCTTCGTCTTCATTTTCTTTCTCACCACCTTCCTCCTGGCTCTCGTCCGATGATGGCTCTTCATCTTCTTTTGTGGCTTTTTTCTTCTTGTCTGAGGGCTCATCGTCCTCCTCCTCATCAGAAGTCTCTTTCTCGTCAGAATGTTTCTCTTCGGCTGATTTTGGGCTGGCCTCTTGCATCAAGCCCAAGTCCTCAGCTTCATCGTCCTCAACACCAGCAAAAGAAGGGATAGGTCTATCATCTTTTGGGGTTTTCTTTTTTGAAATTCCCGCTTTTCGGACGGTATTGTCTTCCTCCTCTTCCTCCTGTTCTTCCTCTTCTTCATCGTCACCTTTAAAGTAAGGAGAAATTTGAAATTTCCAAATTTTTGCAAATTAAAAATTATACCTTCGACTGATCCACCAGCTTCATCTTGAGCTTCATCTTCCTCCTCCTCCTCTTCTTCTTCGGCCATTGCTCGGCCATCTCGAACTACAGAAAATAAATTACTGATAAACATAGCCGTAAATTTATGCCCATGAGTTTCAATAGAATTTTATAAAATTTACAATTAGCTTTCATTATCATTATACATTATCTTAATTTTACTGGAAGAATCAGAGACAATTACCATCATCATCATCAGATTCTTCAGCTGGGGAAGTTGTGGTGGCTTCATTCTGTTCTTCAACAACTTCATCATCAGAGACTTCGTTGTTCTCTTCTTGTTCCTGTTCCTGTTCCTCGACAACTACAACGGCTGGTTCCTCTGGTTGAATGGTGGTAACTTCACTTGATTTCTCAGCAACCTCTACAGAGACTACGGCGGGGACGGCTGGAACGGCCTCTTTTTCAACTGGGGCCGAATGACAGACAGCCAGCAGGAAAACGAGGAATAAGGCGGATCCTAATCTCATCTTTAGGCTACAAAAAATTTAAAAAATGAAGTCGTCACCTCATGTAAAGACCACTGCTTGATGATATCTCTTTTATGAAAAAATCGATCTTTTTCGAAAAATTAAATAACTATCTTGAATATCTACCTATATTCAAATTCGAATTGTATTTTCCTACCTACTAATAGATACTTATTATGTTTAACATGCAAACAGTTATTACAGTACCCTTTAAACGTACGTACATTAGGGTACAGTTAAATTGAGTAAAAAGTACTTTGTATTTACAAAATGTAGCTTATCTTTTCAGGTTTGATTTTGATTTCATGATCAAAATTTCTTTTTAGACGAAACAGGCAGAAATTCAATTTTTTAACCAATTTTTTTTTTCAAAAAAACACTTATCCAAAATCCAATCTATCATTTGAAATGAAGCTATTTTCTTGTAAATAATTGATTAGTGACTTATAAAGTATAACTTATACCTAGTCATGTCATTTCATTTAATTCAAAGCCCTGAAAAAAAACAGCTTTTGGCCTCAATTTTACATGGATTTTTTTTAAATTGAAGCGAGCATTTTTACTTTTTTCGAATCGAATTAAACGATGCTGATACTATCTAGTCTAACTAGTTTTCCTATCATAAAAATGTGCTAAATAGAAGATACGCATTTACTTTTTAGTTAATGAATGACCGATATAATAAGTAAAAAATTATGTGAAACAATGCAGACGCTCGTAATTTAAGTTTTAATAGGATAGAGACAAAATGCACTTTTGCCCCAATAAAACTTACAATTATGAGATACAGATACGAGCAAGCAAGTAAGGTATTGCAAAAATGCAAGCCAATAAAATGTATTATTTTACTTCAAGTTTGCTCACAGGTCAAGATGAAACATTCTGGTCTTAAATATTATGTACCCTACCTAGTAGGTTTAAGTAAAAAGTAGGAATAAGTAAATAACTTTTTAAGGTGAATTAAAATGTGGTATGTACGATTTGTAGTTTGCCTAGTTATTTATTATTAAATGTTATTATGCATATGTATGTATCAGTATGAGTATATGAGTATCAGTGTGGGTATTATGTAGTCCAATTTATTATTTAAAAGTCTATGGGAGAACCGGTTAAATTGCTGTTTTAAATCTCAAAGATATAGATACCTTCTATACCTCGTCTGGTTTTTTCTCTCTATTAGGGTAATCAGAAAAATCAAAACCGGGTCATTCAACCTATTTCATTGTTTTGTACATAATAATCCTCCATTCGAAATCATTTTCTAGGTTAAATTTATAATTTTTCTTTTATCTAATTCATGATTCTATAATCATTTTTGAAAAATCTATGAAATCCAAAGATATCTGTATAACTGAAACACTGTCTAACACTGTCTAGTTTTATCTAACATACAGATCTGCCTATTGATCTAATCGGTATTTATAATTTGACTCTTGACACTGGTGTTTAATATGAGTTTGTCATCTGAATACCTTTTTAAGTTTTCGAAAAAAAGTTTAAAAAAACTACTCTCATAAATGAAATGGTTTCTCATTTCTCTAATTTTTCTTGATCCCCTGAGAGTTTACTGTTTGTACTATGATTCTTATGATAAACTTATGATTTCTCAAGGTCTAGGTTCAATTTCAGTTACTAATAAATGCACAATCAATTCATTCAAATTGATAATAATTCAGGGCTTGTGGATCTTTGTCATTTGTTTTTGAAAAAAATATTTCTCAAGATTCCGAGGAATGTTTTTTTTTGAAATTTTTAAAATATTTACCTGATAATATAGGATCCACAAGAAAGTCAAAGAGTCAACTACTTAAGTAGGTAAATAAAAAGAATAGATGAAATTGGTTGAGTTTCCAATGGAACTCAAGGAGCGACTAAATGGCTTGGAGTCTTCGTACCTAGGTTTTTAAGATACAGTTTCTTGACCCTGACGACCGACCATTCGAACTCGACTTGATCATCAACCATCAGTATTGTATTGCATTGATCATTTTGGCCTTTTACCCGGACACAACCCCCATACTCAAACTCAAGCCACCCCCATGACACACTAACTCCAACAACGACTACTTAAGACCCAAGAGAGGAAAAAAACCTGTCTCTCTCACAAACCCCAACAAACCTCTATTATGGTACCTTATATATACCAATATGTATCTATGTATGCATATATCCTACCTACCTATCATTCTTCATTGAAATTTAAAATCTTATGAAATGAACAACTTATCTTTATAGTTATCGTTATCGTTATCGTTATACAGAGACTCCCTAGTCTAGTTAGTCGTAGAATTTTACCAAGAAAAATCTTCTGCTTTTTGAGTAAAAATCTTCAGCTGGCAGAAAACTATGGCAGTGGTGGGCTGACATACTTTTCTTCTGATAGAATTCACCTGGCTGGCCAATGAGCAAAATACCTATAATATGTTATGTAGGTATCTAATATCTACCCAAAGGGTATAGGTGAATTGTTGAATAATAATTTGGGGTATTACTTGTTAGTATCAGTATCAGTAGTAATATAGTACATAGATACAGATAGTATCTAGACTATTTTATTACGTAAAAATGAAATACCTACAGATAAATATATTTTTGATACATATATTTACTCACTCTTTTTTGAATTGGATTCTGCTGTATTTTATTTCTTGAAAGTACTGATTGTATAGTCTAGGTATTAGCTATTAGATTAGATACATTCATATGATATTACACAGTGTAGTCTACACTACCTACATATATATGTACGAGTATTATTATTTAATCAAGCATGTTTCAGGTTACTCAAAGTACCTATTGTAAGTCTAATATTTTACATAATACCGAGGATGAGAGAGCTAACTTTTAATATACCTAAATACCTACATAATATAATGATATGATGAGAATAAAAGTAAGTAATACAGATAATATACAATCGACACCAAAAAGAGATGAGCAATTTAGTAAAAAATTATTGATGTGTTTGCCTTTCTTTCATATTTGGTCCATTTAATAATTGACCTCCTTTAATACTAGTAAGGTGAATATTTTCATTCAAAATAACAACTCGATATTTACCCAAACAGAATTTGTTCTGAGAATGAGTTCTGAAGAAATACTGTAAAAGTATTTAGAATAATAAAAGGTTGGTTATTTTTACTGATGAAATGAAACGAATCTACTAATCTTAAGAGTAAATTAACGATAAGCTAACCTACTGATAATTTAATTTAACTCTATCTTGGTAATTTATTTATTATAGTTTTAATTAACTTTAAAATGCCATTTTATGAAAAAGATAGCGTATTAGAGTAGAGGGTACTTTTTAGATTCTTATTAAACTAATGGTAAGTCTGAAATCCGCAATAGAAAGTTTTATATTATTCTGTTTCTGTATAATATTCTTTACTTACCCTATCTTTAAGTACCTATCTGTACCTCTACTGTCTACTTATACCTAACCTAATGCGGGGAAAGTTGCTAATCGTAAATACCTGCTTATTTGTACACTTTTTGTTCTTTTAATTTAATACATAGGTAGGTACATTATTATATTTACATGTATGGGTATGGGTATGGATTATGGATGGAATGGATATCGATATGGATAATATAATTATATAGGTATCGTAATCATAGGTCTGTTAACTAACTTAACTTCTTATATTATACTGATATTATGATCCTTTATCCTTTAGAGTAGATACTTAGGTATGTAAGTTTTTTTGGAGTAAAGTAAAGTACCTACCCCATTAAAAAAAATATCTTACCTAGGTACAGTACAAATCTAATCTAATTACTTTACTAATTATATGTACTATGTAATTAATTACATTACATTCAGCAACATAACCAGCCGATTAAATAAAAAAAAATTTGTTAGGAGTGGACCCTTTTTAGTATTTTAGTAGGATCGGGTCGGTCGGGACGGGACTCAGAATCAGAGTCTCGGACCGGTTACAGTTACATTGTTATTGTTAATACACTACACTTTACAATTACCCCAAGATAAGATATCACATTACCCTAAACCTTCTGTTTTTCGCTTATTTTACCTATTTTTTTCAGAGAAGAAAAGAATAATAAAGAACTACAGGCAGAACACGATTAGGTATATTACAGATTACAGATTTCCGATGTCCGAATTTTCTCCGATAATTCTCGGAGTTCATTTTAATTTTATTATTATTAATTATTTTTAAAATTCATTGGTTGACCTTTGATAATTGACAGAAAAGGAGCAGGAGAAGGAAGGGGAAGTAGTCCTTAAAATATTCATTTAAATTTCTCATCAACATTACTATCACGAAAATTGAGGAAGAGGTCGAAGTCGAGGTAAGGAATTTTGACATTTTCGATTCTAATTTTTTTCAAATTATATTATCAGATAAATACATAGTCATAAATACATAGTCATGCATGCTACTTAAGTCAGCTCTGAAAAACCCATTTTGTTTACTCTTACAAGTATATAACTATAACTGTCAAATTGAGGCCAAAATATGGTTTTCCGAATTCAATTTTAAATTGCTCAATTGTTCAATTGACTGACTCATTCATGATCATCTGAAATCTGAATCATCTGATCTGAATCTGACAATTCTATTTTTTATTTATCATTATTTCAAGACCAAGGCCAAGAACGATTGGAAGTCTAATTTTTCTTATTTTTTTAATTTCTGATTATGATTTATTAATAGTTTTATTAATGAAAATAAAGCAAATTATTTTTTTTATTTTTAGTGGAAAATGTCTGGTGGGGATCAGAGGACTGTGATTAAAGGGAACCCCTCTCAATATGTCAAATTGAATGTAGGTGGTTCACTGTATTACACGACAATCGGGACACTAACAAAAATACCCGAGACTATGTTACAAGCCATGTTTTCGGGTCGAATGGAGGTTTTAACGGATTCAGAAGGTAATTATTTAACTTACTTATTTTAGACTTATTTTATTTACATAATACCTTATAAAAACATAATTACCGATATGTAAAACTAATCTTATTACTTATTTGACATAGGATGGATTCTAATAGATAGATGCGGTAAACATTTTGGTAGGATAATAAATGTTAAAAGATTGCAATAAAACTGACTTTTTAATTATAAATTTTTATTTCTAGGAACTATTTTAAACTTTTTGAGAGATGGAAGTGTTGGTTTGCCAACTGGAACGCAAGATCTTGAAGAACTGTAAATATTCATAATTTTTAAGCTTTTATATTAAAAATTATTGTTTATACATTTAACTTGAAATACATTTATTTTATTTTGTACAGACTAGCCGAGTCAAAGTTCTATTGCATTTCTGCAATGATTTCTCTGGTTGAGAAATCTCTTGAAGCTAAAAAGACTGTCATTAGCCCCATATGCCAAGTCCCATTCATAACTTCTGAAGAAGAGAGAAAGCAATTTATTGCCAATTCAACTAAACCTGTTGTTGAGCTCCTTATAAATAGGCATAATAATAAGTATTCATACACATCGTAAGTTTTAAAAAAATTACATTGAAAATAAGCAGCTTCTATTTTTATATAAGTACATCCATTAGGTAATTTAAAAAAATTTCTTTATAGAACTTCGGACGAAAATTTACTTAAGAATTTAGAAATGTTTGATCGATTAGCCCTGAGATTCAATGGCAGAATTCATTTTATAAAAGATGCAATAGGTAATTTTTGAAATAAAACTTAAAAATAGTTGTCTAGTTTTTTTGCCTAAAACTAAAACAATGGACCAATATTATTTCAGGACCATCAGAAATATGTTGTTGGAGATTTTATGGAAATAATAAAAAATTCTCTGAAGTTTGTTGCACCTCAATTGTGTACGCCACTGCGAATAAAAATACCAAGGTAAAGAATACCTACACATATATTTTTAAAACCTACCTACCTAATTGATTAAACCTAAGCCTAATAATAGAAAAACCTAATTGTACATTTTCCACATCATTTTACAGGTTGAGTTTCCAGAAGCAAGAATTTATGAAGAAACATTAAATTCGTTTTTATATGAGAATTTGCCTGGACCAGACCAAGAGCTAATGAGAGCTACCTCAGTTCGGGGTGTAGGAGGTGTTGGTGGAGTCGCAACAAATTGTACATCAGATGAGGAGGAAGAAATTCGCAGAAATTTGAGATCTGTAAACGTTGGGAAAAGATAAACAAATGATAATCATTATCTTTTCCCGAATTAAGTAGATATTACATACCTAAGACCATAGGTCTTTGGTAAGTATGTAATATAAATATGCGTGTCACTCAAATTTCTGCGAATATTAGGCTTTTCGTAAAACTTGGCTTGATTACTTTTAAAGTTGCAATTTAAAGTTAAAATCAAAATGATCATTATTATTTATATTCATTAGGTAGCGTAGTAAAATAAGTATTTTAAAGTAACTTTTATTGTATATTCTTCTTGGCTTTTGTGGAAAATGTACAATTAGGTTTTTCCATTGGGCTTATGTAGATTAGATTATTCTTTACGTAAATTGCAAAGTATGTAAAAAAAAAAGTATCAAGTCAGATGAGTTATAATATCATCTAAATTTTTTAAACTTTTTTTGAATGGAACTAATGAGTAACTTTAACAGAGTGCCATACTATCGGCTTTAAATCGGTACAAATTTTTTCTTAAATATTCCAATTTGAGAAAAAGTACTAGAGAGAAGTCTATTTATATTTACATCAGTTGTGTAAGCTCTTCTTATTTATAAAATTAATAATTTCCGTCTCATTATTTTATATTATTTATAATCTCGTGTGATGTGTAAAACTAGAATTTTAGTGCTTACATATGTACCTGAGTAAAATTCTAATAAAACTAAAAGATAGAAAAAAATATTTCTATATAGCCATTCATTGATATTGGTGATTCTTTTTTCAAATGTGTTTTTATTAAACGAAATTGCGAATCATAATCATATTATAATTTGTTTTACAGTTTTCAAAAGTAGTTGATTGGGATTAGGAAAAAAGTTAAATACAAAATGGCTAAGAATATCTTAAATTATAAGTACCTATACTCTTTTACAAATCAATTACCTACATAATGAGGTCTGGTAACTAATAAATTAAATTAAATTGAGAAAAGAGAGCAAACCAAAAAACTAAAATCACACAGTATAATACAAATGTGCATTTACTATTTTACACAGTCCACCTAATTACCTTAATTAAAAGTATCTATATTTTTTGTTTTGTTCTTAAAACTACTTTAAACTAGGTAAAATATATATGTATATGTATTTACTAAAGTATGCTTAATTAAACATTTGCATTTTGCAAAATACTTTTAACTTTACTATCTAAATATTATCAATAAAGAGGTTAAAATATAGTAGTATTCTTAATTAGTTTTTGATTACAACTTTTATAAAATAAATACCCATTTTCAGCAGTATCATAATCGTAAAAAGTAAAGTATGAAATAAATATATTTGCTCGAGTCCTAATCTAGCCTACATATATTATACACTTGACAGATATTTCAATATTTCAAAATATATTATAAGTACCTAGTAGGTAGGTATATTGAAATATTTATTTAATAGCATGTAAGTACATCATATTCTTAGGTTCCTTAACTTACACCTTATTTATTTTATAACTATTATAATTTATACCTTCTATCACATAAATGCAAAATTAAATCACAAAAAATTAATAAAAATTTGGATCAGTGTGTCAGTATTTGTAATTTGTAATTAATATTATTGTTAGTAATATACATAGGGTACAGTAGATCCAGATACTTTTGCTAGATTAATCAATTCTTATAAAAAGAGCTGGAGCAAATTTTTTTTTGCATTTTCTTTCTTTTGTCAACGTATTTTCAAACTATAGGTAAATGACAAAATACTTAACAATCTATAAAAGCCTTTATCCATTCATTAAAATCTATAACCATACACATACACCCAACATTATTAAATCTGAGGTTTCAATTCGTGTAAAAAACCTCACTTTCGACTTTACTTTTTACTGACTGTACAATTGAGGCCAAAATTTAGTTTTCTCCCAAACTAAAATATCCATTCGATTAATTACCTACCTACTTGTATTTTAATAATGATTATTATTATATTTAAATACATTAAGATTATAATATATAGACCATTTTGAAAAATATTCGCTAAATATTGCAGTTTTAAAACTAGTTTGGACATTGGACCTTCGATTTTTTTTAGTAATATTTACAAATATTTACCAAGCTTCTAAGGATATATACAATATTACATAATTGTAGTTGTACAGTAGGTACCCTAAATGCAACTTTAATTATCCATTATTTTATTACTTACAATTTTACAATATTTAACAACGAGTTTGTTTTTTGTTTTGTTTTAAGTATCAAACAGTTGGAACCTATTACCAACCTTTTATATTTATATACATTTCATAAAAAAAATTAGTAAAAATACTTAATTAGCGACTAGTGACTAAAAACATGTTTACGAATTAAAATAGTATTAAAACCAGTAATATGATATAGGTATAAAACAAAGGTAAAACAATTCTAGATTATACAAAATTTACCTAAAAGTAACATAAACCTAAACCTTTAACTAATAACTTTAAAAAGGCAAAGAGTAAAAAATTTAAAATTAACTGATTGCTTTTAATGAGAAATGAGAAAAGAGCAAATGATCTATATACAGATACTTATCTTTAGTACCTACCTACTTTATACTAATATGATTTGCTTTTTTCTTATTTTTTAGCATAACTAGAAAAAAAATGTTTAAAAATTTTCTTTGACAGTGTTATTAATGTTAGTGCCTTAATCTCAATTCTTTAATTCTATACCTAATTAGTATATTCAGATTTTATACTTTTCGACTAGTATATTATATGTTGTGTTTAAGGATTTAAAAAATAAACTTAATTAATTTGTAAAGGGGATATAGTTACATTGTTAAATTTAAAGTCGATCGACATTAAGGAGAACTATTCTCATCAAAATTATCATCAAATGATGCTGTAACAAATCCTGGAATAAATCAGACAGAGAAATTAATTTTGTGCCGAAATTGATTAATTAATCTAATTTTACAAATATAACCATACCTTGTTGCTGAAGAACAAAAAGACGTTTCTCAACTGCATCTTTGTCTAAAGTAGAAGATAAAAAATTAAGTTAAATTTTGATTAAGGCAATTCATGTGCATTATTTTGGCTACATGCACTCTGTACATCGTAATCTCCGAATTTACAATTTTTAAATTACATTTGAGAAGAAGCTGTTTTTCATTATCAGAACCAACTTGTTGATACAAACTATGAAGAAGAATTTGGGCTGTCTGATAGCGTTTGCAACATTCAGATGGATTTCCAAAGAGTTCATCAAGTGCAGCTGCTTGACACTAATAAATTTATTCACAAAATTAGAATTTTTGTAATCTTTTATCTTTCCAATAGTTATTACCATTTCAATTGCATGGTTATATAAAATACGGTCAGCACACAAATGTTGATGTTGAATCATAAGATTTTCTGAGGTTTTGGAATGAAGTTTTTTCGTAGCTGAAATAAAAATTGAAAATACAGATCTTAATTTCCTTATTATATTTGATACATAACAATATAAAATCGTATCGTATCGTATAGTATAATTCGTGATCGTGAATTCAAAACGAAGTAAAATATATTAAAGCCATCATAACAATATAGATTGCAGTTACATAAACATACCCGAAAAACTTGCTTTGAATCTTTCGTTCAACTGTGCTACAACTTGTTTGACAGCAGCTGAAGGTCTTAAACGGCCCTGTTCTAATTCATCTTTTGCCAATCGAAGAGCAGATGAGAGGAGATGAAGGGATCTAATGTACAAAACCATTTGCTCAGATTTTCCAGAACAGCTTCCATTCTTACAACATGACTCGTCGGTTCTAAAGCAAAAAAAAAATTGTGTGGATATGTAAGTAATGTAAGTAATAATATAATTGTAAGTAATGAATAGAATAAATGAAATATTACCTTGATGCAAGGGACTCTTGAATTTTACATAAAGGAGCTCCTTTAGTTTTAGCCAGGTCAATTATACAATCAACAAGTGCCAAAACAAAGTTCAATTTTGCCAATGATTGATTGTGTTCTTTTTCCAGGAGTGTTTCTTCGGTCAATTGTGGTGGCTCAAAATTAAAAATAAAATGATCAGGAGGAGGTGATGCTGCAAATAATAAAGGTGCTGAGTCAAGACTAGAACGCCGAGGAGAATTGTCTAATCCTCCAGCAATTAAAAACCCAGGGTTTCCATTATACTGAACAAGCGGAAATTGGGGCGGCGATGTATTTGGAGAAAGAGTACTATGAGTTGGTGTAAATTGAACCCTTGGTGGACTCAAAGAACTTAAATCAGGAGACCAGGCATCTTTATTATTAAAAAAATCAAGTAATTAGTAAGACTGATTGGCTAAAAAATATAAAGTAGGTAATCAAGTAAGTAAACTAACTTGATTTCTTTGGTTGTGATTCGGTTGACGAGTCTTGCGAAGTACCTCTAGAAATGTTATGTTTATTAGTATTGAGAGGCTGAGCTTTTGGTGAGTTATTCCTTGAATTAGATTCGCTTTCATTCTTTATAGGAATTGGTTTTGACTTTGGTATCGGGGGTACGACCACAAACCCTGCAGTTTCCGGAGAAGATAAAGTAGGTTTCTCTTCATTTACAGGAGATTTTCTTGGCATTGCAATGGGCGATGTAGCCAAAAACGGATGAGAAAAAAATGCTCCAAAATCAAGCCTTTCTTTAGGATTTCTTTTCAAGAGATTGTGAAGGAGATCAGTTAATTCTGGCGAAGTTCCTGAAGGAATTCTATTCAAAAGTAAAAGGAGAAAAAATTGTAGGTTTTTGTTTAAACCTATATTTAAACTTTTAAAACATACCTTGGGTTTAAAACAATATTCTTCTCATAATAGTTTTTAAGCTGTTGAGGTGTTTGGGCAGTAAAAGGTGCTTTCCCAGTTAGACATTGATAAACAATTGTCCCTAAGCTCCATAGATCTGCCTTTGCATCATATGTAAGTGACATAATAACCTCTGGTGCCTATTTTTCAAAAAATATATATGTAATTTTTAAAATGTATAAATACAGTTCAAGACAATTTGCATGATTCGATTGGTTTTTTTCTCACTTACCATGTACATAGGTGAACCACACAAGGTTGCAGCCATTACACCGTCTAAAATTTTTAATTAAGTTTATCACTTATCTTATAATAAATAAATCGTTTAAATCGATAATTAAAAATAATAGATTTAGCTCTAAAATATATTTAAATTAGAGTTGGTAAGGTACCTTGTAAAAATCGTGCAAATCCAAAGTCAGCTAAATAGTTTTTGAAAAAAAAACAGGTTATTTAATTATTTAGGTCGGACCACATTTATTTTCATTCAATAGTTCAACAACTTTTAAATTACCTATTTTCAAAAGTATTTCGTGTGGAGCTGGGTGAGGTTTGTGATAGGTTAAGAGAATATTTTGAGGTTTGAGATCTACATTAAGATGAGAATTAAAATAATTAGAAATAGTTAAAAATATTTGCATTATATATCGCAATTTACCTCGATGCACAACTCCTTTTGAGTGTAATGCTCTCATAGCACCAGCTATTAAAAAAATAAAATAAAAGTTGAACATTTAGTATTTTAATATGTCAAATCGTTTAAAAACACTAACCCAATTGTCGAAGAAATAATCTAATCGTGTCTTCACTTAATGTTCCTTTACCTATAAATACAACCAAAATATTTTATTATTACATAGGTAATACTAGAAAATACTTTTCACAGAAGAGCATATTGTAGAGTAGAGTAGAATCTAATCGTAAGTAGGATTTATTAAATAAATTAAAGGATTCAGAAAGTATCTGTAAATAATTGTACTTATACATCAATAAAATAAACTTAGGTATACGTAATTCGTATTTCGTATTATGAATTGAAGGTGCTTAAAAATAAATGTTATACATTTCGTATACCTATATAATTTATTAAAATTGTGTTGTTTTATAATCATTTTCAATTTTAAAAATTACGGGTATTTTCTAATCAATTTTAATCACATTTTTTCTTTTTAATTCTAATCTAATCCTATCCCGACCTTTTCATGCTCAAAGAACAAATATCCAAAAAAAATTATTTTACTGTTCTGCTTCTAACTTCTAACCTTTTGATACAATTATAAATGATTATAGAAGTACATAACTGTATCGATAATAAATAAAATATGACCGTTTTGAACTTGTGCGTGTACCTACACATGTAACTTCAGAGTCAGAGTACATACCCTACAAGTTATTTATCAGTAATGCATATTGTAATTTGTAATTTTCAGTACCTAATGTATTAGTAGGTACCGATATGGTAAATATCGCATAAGTATCGACATAAGTACGAGTACGATACATCTCAAATACAAATCAAAAGTTGAATAGTTTATCTAAAATGAAAATCATTATGTAAACAGTAAACATTATAAAGTTTATCCCTTCCATAATTTTAATTAATACAGCCAGATTATTCAGCCGAGTAAGGGGTTATTTTAGGACAAAGGACAGGACTAAGGTCCAAAAATTAAAATCATTTCAGATTATTTACTTACAAATGACTTACAAATTGATAAATAACTAAGCCTATATACTAAATACTATAAGAGTACTCGGTACTACTCGTCTCGTATTTGAATTTGAACTTACAACTTGTGCATACTCGTTTAGCTGTATTACATTACCCATTATTATTATTTTTTAAAAATTGAGGAACAATTTTACTCTCATATCATGTCATGAGTAATACTACCTATCATTGTCGTTAATCATAGGTATCATAAAGGGAGAAAATATTTTCCCCGAATAATAGATACCTACCACTTAACTTGTTTTAAAAATTCTCTTGAAAAAGATATGCCTACACATAATAATTTTTGCTTTTGCCTCTAGTCTAGATCGTTACATAAAATTACTTATAAAATTTAGCAAAATTAGTATGAAGTAGTAAAATTTAAAAATAAAATGATATTCAATAATCTTACACTACACTACAGTATATAATAAGTGGTAAAGTAATAATAAGAACAAGTCATAAGGATAAGTAAATGAATGTCATTCGAGTCATTAAAAAAGTACATTAGATATACCCACATTACCCACATACTACATATTTATTTTAATACACTTTTGCTATGCTTGTACTAACTCGTTTGCTTTAGCGTAGTAGTGATGTACTTTTATTACTCTTACATATTATTTGGTAATGAAATCGACTTTTCTCTTCTTTCAAACCAATAAATGTCAAGGTCTAGAAATTGTACACATAGCTTTTAAATACTTTTGCATTTGCAAATAAATTTTTATACCTATTTCTAATTTCTACATAATTTTGTTCTAACTTATGAGTTTACCTCTAGTTGACTTTAAATAAAAAGTTAATAAGTATCTACGAATAATGTACCTATAAGTATTAAAAATGAGTAACTAATTTTTTAAAGCTGAACCAATCCAATGTAAAGAACGATGATTAATCTTCCGTAAGTGTAAGTCTTACAGATAGTATGTACCTACCTTAGATAGTCGGTAGGTACCTATTACATAGTTTACTCTGTAGGTACTGAACTGTGTACTCCACAATAATGCTAATGCTAAATTTACATAAGTAGGTAAGAACTAGATTTAAGAAAAATCCTATATTTAATTTACTAGATACCATTATTTATTAGGTACAACAAAATGTAATACAAGGAGGTATATAATTACGTTTTATTATATATAATAGGTAGGTACATTATACATTTACATTTAAATGTAATGCAGTAAGCAGTAGACAAATTGGAGTCAGCAACAGAACTTAAAGTATAGAGTAAGTAATCTGCAAAAAGTTGAGGTTGTGTGTTATGTTATGAAGTGAATATATATGTTTAATATGGTAAATGTAAATACCTATTGTATACAATATATTACATATTTACATTTACATAGATATATATAACTAATAAGCACTGGTTATATAATTCAAGCAATGTAATTGTGAGTGAGAAGTTGAGTAGTAAGCAAAAAATAAAGGAGTGGGCTACTTTAACTAATAGCTAATAACTAGAAGTGCAAATGTAATAAAACTTGAAATTTTTTGTTCGCTTTCTTTCCCAAGTTGGTAAAGGGTGACCTTAGACTAACTAAGACATGTTGTGAATTCGTGAAGCTCACGGCTCACAAGTTACCAGTTTGTAATGCTTATACCTAAGATAAATATAAGCCAAAAGATTACTATTACATAAAAGACTACTTAGTTTCGTTTATTCTAAGCCAATACATTAAATTAATTTATTTTAGAGCAGGTATTGGTAAGGTACTATTTAAATTTCCTATCATTATCAAAGACAAAGATAATGTACTTACAGTACTTACAGGCTAAAACGAACCACTTAAAATTCAACTTATTCATATTTTTATCTATTTCAATTAGAAAAAACTATAAAATAGGTAGTACCTAATCCGTATTTATTGCGTTTAGTATTAGTACTGATAGTTAGATTTTAGATAATAAATATGCCTAAAAATACAATACAATTACAATACAACCGAGTTGTCTACTACTGTGCTTACATATAATGTATATACAAACACCTTGTACTTTTTAATATAAAAAATGGCGATGTGCCAGTATATATTTTTACAAAGTACCTATTCGATTTTAGGTAAATAATAATCATTCATTTAATCTAGATCCAAGATAAACCGTATCATTCAAATTCAATTCAATGAGTTTTAAAAAACAACTAAAATTTCACAAATAATTATCATATAAATCTTATTTTTAGATTGAATTATTTCAGTTTCAGTTTCAGGTTAGGTTTGCTTTTTAGTCGCATATTATTGGTAATTATAATTATAGATTAAGGAGTAAGGAGATAGGTATAGGTATATGTATAATCTATTTTGGGTAATATTTTTCCATGCAAACTCTCGATCAGACGTCACCTTTATGCGTTATTGAATGATAAAACCATTATGAATCCAATAATAATATGCAACAATATAGGCAATAGGTATACGTATGTTGATGTTTACTAGTAAGTAAAATATAATAAATAAAAATGATAGGTAAATATATAAACTTGTGCTGCTGATGCTGATAAGTACATACTTTTAGCCTACATATAAATTATGCAACTACTAATTTTAGATTTGCTCTGCAAAATATTTACTCAAAAAAGATGCCAAAAAAAATAACTTGAATTTAGCGTTAGCTTAAAGTTTGGGTTGTCCTATAGGATAAGCTGAATACGTAGTATAAGGTAGGTATTTAAAAACTCTTACCTACTATATGTAGATATTTATAAATAAATAAATACCTAAGCCTAATATTATGTAGGTTAGGAAAGGAATTTTTAAAAAATTATAGATTTATGAAAAATAATTCCGATCTGATTTCTATTAGATAATTATCTAGGTTAGATACCTACTACCTACATACTAATTTACTCAAATCTAATAAAATATCATAGTACATTACATAGATAGTAAAGATTATTTTTAATCTCTTTTAGTAGTGCTAAATCAATGTTAAATTTTTTTGCAATTTCATCTTTGCCAACAAAGCCAAAGACCTTTCAGCTTCTTATACATACAAAAATTTTGTATTCTGCCTACCTTTTATAAATAGAATAAAATTAATTAGGCGATACTGAACTAGTCACTGGTTAATTTCAACTAAAGAGTCAAATCGGTGTTTTGAGTAATCCTCATTTTATATTTTTTTTTTATCTAATTTATTTATAATGAATTAATAATGACTATGTAGGTATGTGGTTGAGAACAGGAAAAAATTATGAAAGTTTAAAAAACTGTTATAGTATACTACATACTATATGCCTATACCTAGTGCTTAGCAATAGTTACACACACAAATATTAAAATTATACGTGAACCTAAATATCTGTATATACTGGTAAGGTACTTTTGATGATACAGAAAGATGACGATCAAAATTGGAAAGGACGGACGGAATGAGGAATGGGTGAATGTATCCTAAAAGGAGTGATTAAAATAGAACTAGAAAACAACTTACCGTTGAGATAGTCTGCCAGATCCCCACCATTGCAATACTATAAAAAAGAAGAGAAAGAAAAATTTGTATTTAGTAAATAGGTACATACGAGTGGATAAAATTACAAGTTTTCAGAGCTTCCGAAATGAAAGCCATATTATTTATTCGTAAATTACATTATAGGTACATTACATATATTTAGATAGAATGATTTTTATTTTTTTTTAAATAATACGGGAAGCAATTTATTTTCCCGAGTCCGTTCCTTCAACTAACTCAAAAGAAAAGGGAGATCATTCAACTTTGAAAACAGAAAGATGTTTTGGTCAAAGAAAAGCTTAATGGTATTGTATTTTAGTTTAGAGAAAATAACATGTGTATAAGGTACATAGTGTTATAGCATCATAGTGTAGTCGTGTTAGCTTAATAGTCATGTAGTACTACTATTTTTAATTGAATTATGATGGTTATATTACAGTTTATCTTGTATACCATGCTAGCTACATTTCATGAGCGTGTTTAACGTATGACTTTAAGCTGATAAAATATATAGATTACCTATGTATTTTGAGGTTAATAGATGAAAAAAATAGAAGGAGAAAGATAAATGAATGAATCGAGGTAAGTTAAAGTTTTCAAATAATACTAGTAGTAGTAGTAGGATTTAGGATAAACTAAAGGGCAACTGAGAAAAGATCTCGTTTAATCTGAACTAATTATGCAATTTTCAGTATGCAGCTCATGTATGTAATTTTGTTAATCATTGAAGGGCAAAGACTTGTAAGGATAGAGTAAAGTGTATTGACTTACTTCCATTACCAAAAAGACATGTGTATTCGTCTCCTGAAATAATAAAGAGAAAACATGATTATTAGATATTAGATACTTATATGCAAGAAGTAACTAGATAACATGCTAATATGAATTGGCTAAAACTTAATTTTTTGCTCCTTCAAGAATAAAGTATCAAAATGAGGCAACTGAATCGGTCAATGCTTTCTTAAAGGTGGTTCGACTCAAATCCAAAAGGCAATTGTTTATATGTATTATAACTATAGTACCCTAGGTAGTAAATATATTAGTACCTAGCTTAGGAGGTAAATACGTAGGTGCAGAAGTAAGTAATTGTAAGTACCTAGTATTAATTTTTATTTATTTATTATTATCAATTAAGTATACAATTTACAAAATTATAAAAAAGGTACTATAGAAGTAATGAAAATGAAAAGTCATTTTGCTTTATTATCCAATAAACGCGTATTTAAAATTAAGTAGTCAACAAAAATTTTTAAAATCAATTTTTAAGGAGAATATATAATATACAGTTTCAAAACTGCACTAGCTTGTGCTTGATTTTAGATTAGATTAATGATACCTAGTGATTAGCATTTAGTTAGCATCAGGAAATTATATGCACAAATTTTTTTAGATAGATTCCCACATTATATTTTACTTTTATTTACAATTAAAAAAGTGTTTGAAAAAACTAGAAAAAATCTAAGAAAAAATTAAAAGCCTGCCTGAGTTGCATGACCTACACAATCATTAGATTTCAATTTACTTTCAAAATGTGTTTAATTCATGTTTTTTTTTATTTTACAAAGAAATTGGTAAAACAGTAGTTCGAAACCGAGTTGGCAATTGCTAAGAGTAATCAATCTCATCTCATCCGACTCTTCACAATAATCCTAATAATACCTATCATATAAACATATCCATAGTATGTAGGTAGTAGGTACCTAGTATGTATGTAGTATTTTGCAATGGTATAGGAAAACAAAGTCGTTTATTTATTAGCCGCTTGATTTTGTGGTTTGTTATAAAATAAACCTTCATAAATAAGTTATTAAACTTTAATAAGAAAAAATATCTGCCATTCACTTGGCTACTTTATACAAGTTATCATTTTAATAAAATTATGGATTTGAATCTCCTACTGTATTTATTTTAAAAAATTAACTTGTACAAATACAAAGCATTATTCCCATGAGTTATGTAAAAGCAATATTTTTTGAACTTATGAAAAAATTATGCTTATCAAGTCAATCAACTCAAATACGCTTAATTTTATTTAAACATTTTGATGGTAAGAATAAGAATTTTTGCATGTAAAATGTTTAGTTAGTATGGTACTTATAAAGAATAAAGAACGGACATACCCGACATTCAAATAGAGCAACGACATTTTCATGATGCAAAACAGTCAGCTCCTAATAAAAGAAAACATAAAAATTTAGTAAATATTCTCCTTAATATAACTTTAATTAGTTCTTTAATCACTCCATTGAGATTGAGCTCATCCTTATTTAGTTTAATTACTAATTTTAAATTGATAAACTATTAAATTAGTTTACGTATTTTTATTTTATAGGTACATACCTATATATTAAAGCTTTAGGTTAAGCTCTCATTTCTTTACTTTAAATAATAAAATATCAGTACATACTTTTAATATTGCAATTTCTTTGGTTAGTAATGCTTGAGATTTTGCCAAATTCTTCTTTGTGATTGACTTGATGGCCACACATTGAGTTGTCTGAAAAAATAAAGTAAACATACGTTAAAATATTACTATGTAACTACGACAAAATATCTTATGAAGAAAAGTGTTAATGAATTTGAAATGCTTATTTATAACTTATTATAATCTAGTAGGTACTGTACGGTATCTATAAATATTTTATGAGACCAGAATAAAAAAATTCATTCAGTGAATGCATGTCAGAGCCAATCTGGCTCTGAATTCTGATTCTAGATCTGGATTTACTTTTTATTCAGATTCAGAATTGTGTATGCAAATCTTAGTAGTAACACGACACGAGACACAACGACGACACAAGGCAAAAAGTAAGGGGCAAAACGTAGTAAAATATTAATAAATCATCGCATTTATTTTTTAAATACGAATTCCATTTTAATACAAATTATACGAAATGAACTACATATCATAAAGTCTGAAGTATGCACTGCAATAGTTTGTCAAATTGCGTAAAAATAGCTATGTTATGTCATGTCATCCAATATTTCCATTATGGAAAAGTGCAAAATGTAGAGCATAATTTTAATTCATAAAATAAAAAAATTTCTATACTACCTAGGTATCTATGTTTTACGTAGATATATATGGTCTATCTTAAAACAGATCGTCACATTATATAATAATATGTTATTGTTTACCTAATATTTTTTTAGAAATCTACTATTTTAGTAGACAACTAATCCATTTAAGATTTGTTTCGATTTTGCATTTTACTAATGGTAAGAGTAAGTGTATATAGGTACCCTAGTTGAATTTTAATATTTTGTTTTTGATTTTTAGTTCATATGAAATGTATCAGCCCGGAAATCTTTTCCACTTACTACTTCTACACTAGGTATCATACAATTAAGAGATTTTCGATTGATACATTTAATAAAACTTTAGCGACCTCATTCTATACTATTCTACTTATCTACGTAATGTTTATGAATTTTTACCTTATTTTCACTAACCAGAGAGTTCACAAGCAAAAAGTTCTATTAGGTCAATTTAAATGCGCATTTCAATTAAAATTTGAATAAACAAAACCAGGCAGTCTTTGGCTTTGGGCATACAGCACTCGCGTGATACTGCTTATACTAATAAGCTTAGATTGCTGATTACATACATAAACATAGTACCTACATATAGTATGTTTATGTACATACATTATTACCAAATATGCAAGCTGCAAGTAAGTAAAGGTTAGTGTATAAAAATAAATATGGATTTATGATATGTGATAGATATCCAATCCAATACATAAATATAATGATGTTCGTCTATTAAAAAATGATATAAAAAAGAAACAAATTATAATAAAATATAACACTGTGTAACCAACTCGAAAGTCTTCATTCAGATTTTAAATCCTTTTACACTATAAAATCTAAATCAATTCCTTGGTACTAAATCTAATAAGAACATGATCTCAAAATGAAATTTTCTTAAAAGATGCCAATTCATCAAAAGGTACGATTACAGATAGAGATCTATTTTATGATCTATAATACCTATACCTATGACATAAAATATTGAATTGAGTACAGAATTACAAAACAAGAATATAACACTTTAGTCATTTTTTTTAATGGGTGTTATCATATAAATAAATAAATAAATAAATGCTAATAAATACGTTTACGTAAATAAATACCTATTTTATCTGTGCATAAATTTTACTAATATCTCCTATGATATACATACCTAGGAATAGTAGGTAATAATTATATACCTATGCTATGATGTAGAAGTCGTTTGAAATTGAAGTGAGTTTGAGTTTGAACGTATTCAATATTAATATCAATTACAATTTAATCCATTTTATCTTTAAACTTTCCCATTTTGTTTGGGAATGATGAAATGAAATATTAACTTTTCATCCTCAATTTTGATTCCTAATCAAAATCAATAAAATAAACATGACATTATTAAAAAAGCTGACCTAACAACAAAAAGGATACCCATGAAGTAGAATAGTGATAAAAATTCTACTTTTTACAGAGAAATGTATCCCACTTATTTCGTTTTTATTTTGAACTTTGAATCTCACATAACATTACTTTCCAAATACAAGTATAAAAATGTATACATGCATCGATATCCAGTTTCTCTCTATGCTAATTAGTTATTAAAATATGTCTATATTTCGAATTTTGTCAAACATTTTGCTTTGAATAAGCTTACAAGACTAATAGTAAGAACTTTTTTTCTAAATTATTAAAATTGCTCTACGGAATTTTGGTTTATTCCTAATTAGTTACGAATTACGAGTATGTGTAAATGACATTATATAAATGCCTAATTAATAAAATTCAAATTGTAAATAAAGAATTTAAATATAGGTAAGGGTAAGGTACATAATATCCTTATACTTAGGTAATTCATCTTTAAAAACTAATCGGGAATTGTCTGAAATTTTATAAATCTTACCTAAAATACGAAATGAGACGATTAACTATAGATAGGTAATATGTATAAGTAAATTAGCAAAGCAGTAAGCGCAAGGTATAATGAGCATTACTCATTTCATTACCAATACCAAGGTAGGCCATTAAACTTTAATTTAAACTCTTTTAATATGGTGTGCGCGAGTTAATAAATTGTTTTTCTATTTTTTTGACATAAAGATTCATGGCACAAAAAAATTACCTACCTGTAGTATTAATTTTCAATATTTTTTTTACATATAATCATAATCATATACAGATGAGGTATAGCAATATGAAATATGCATTTCTCTATTGCCTAGATCTAGATAGTTGATAGAGATAGAGTTCAGATTTCTACCTACCTACCTTTCTGTTTATTAGATTAAGTTATCTACCTACTAGTTACTATACAGATAGTAATAAATTCATTAACCAAACTAGTTAGGTTAATCTACAATTTGACCATGTTAAAAACCACAGT
Organism: Nanhermannia cf. coronata Gr-Ori-00579; assembly: GCA_034699045.1. Lineage (NCBI taxonomy): Eukaryota > Metazoa > Arthropoda > Arachnida > Sarcoptiformes > Nanhermanniidae > Nanhermannia > Nanhermannia cf. coronata Gr-Ori-00579. The sequence continues at coordinate 25,521 of JAQIXA010000354.1, forward strand.
ATTAATATGCCAATTTTTTCTATTTACTAAAGATATAAAACTTAAACCTTATTTTAGTTAAAATGAGTATCGGAGTACTCCTGCCATTTCCGAATTTGACCTCAAGTTTACAAGCCATTAAAAAATGAATTTGTAGAGGTACCTATATAATTTCCTACCACTAGCCTTACCAAGACCAAGATGTTCCTTAGCAAATTTTGAACTTTCCCACACAAAAGTTCAATTAACTATTCACTATATTTACTTATAAGTACTAATATCTTCAATCTCAATCCTAGGTTATTACGATATTTATTGGGGATTCTAGTTCAGCCTCATTAGCCAATTGAGAAAAAGAGAAAGAGAAATAATAATGCATAGTCAGGTATGTACATAGTATATACCTATGAATATCTGTATTATAACATAACAAAAACTGTTTTTCAAAAGAAAATTACATACACATACATGCCAACCTATAGTGCTATAGCATCCACAAATCTCCAAATAAGAGAGAAAGTAACAATATGTATGTCAAAATGTAAATCCTATTTTAAAGCAAGTGTTTACAGTTTCAACTACAATTACAATATAAGCATATTTGATTTAAACAACAATCTAGATAAGTATATTTAAAATCTTTTATATGCATTTACTCGTAAGTAATGGTACTAAATATTAGTATTTATGTAAGTAAAATAAGTTGATTTAAAATAAATTAGCGACAAAGAAAAGTGAGAAGAGAACTTAATTCATTGCAATTACAAGCAAATTGTAATAAATAGTACCCTACCCTCTGTATTAATTAGAAGTATTTGGATTTTAGCTAATTCTCTGAGAATGAGAATCAGTGTTGAGTTGTTCTTAGAATTAGTAATTACCAATCAAATACCTGAGTAGTATCAAGTATATACCTAACATGCCTAACTAATACATTTAGGTACCTACTGATATTTACCTATTTCACTACTCAAAACAAATAATTAAAATCATGAATTTTAAATTTTAATCTGACTTTTCTATGAGTAGATGATGTAGAGCTTGCTTTAATTACTATTAAATTTTTAGAGCTTGAATTTTATTCTAATAAATAAATAGCAAAGTAAATAGCAAAGAATAAATCGTATCATTTTCCCCTGAACTTACATAATATGAAAATATTTAGCTAATTATGGTTATGGTTATGATGATTGTTTTATTACATTTATGATTACCACTCTCCTATTAAACTTTTATAATTCTAAGAATGTGCTATTATTAGAGTTTAAAAGTCAAAATTTGAGGCTCTGCTATGTATAATCAATAATAGGTAGTATTTACTAATAGAGTACCTTACAATAATTAAGTACCTATGCCTAACGAACTCATAAATTTGAAGGTTTATTCATAGTAATTTTATTAATAGATAGTTCATAGGTATGACATGATTATGACTCTATAGGCTCTAAAATTTAAAAACAAGTCGTGATTAAAATTTCCTTTACATCAAGCATGCCTATTTATTTCTCGATTTCTAACGTTTTAATTTTACTAGTTAATAGTACCATAATTAAAGCAGGAATATTTTGCTTAATATTATTTTGAATTTTTTTTATCACACTTGAAATTTAAAAATATGAGTAATCCGACGATAACCTATCATATATTGAGTTGTATTGTATATAATAATGCCTACTTAAATTAGTTAGACATTAGACGCATAATAAAAATTATTACCTATTACTAGAGTTTAGAGTTTAGAGTTTAGAGGTGCTTGAAAATTATTTTCGATTTTAAAAAATATAAAATATAAAATACCTATTTATGATATGATAAGTAATTTTTTCTTTTAAAATGCTATGGCACTGGCACTCCAGCATGTCATCATTCATCATATCATAAGTATTAAATTAATAGATAAAAAGCAATTACATAATAGATTTGAGAGTAATAACATCCAAATAGTGCTAGGTAAATTAGATAAAATAGAAAAATTTGATAGATCATTATGTTCTATACAAATCAAAGGTAAGTAAGTGTCCAATTATTAACAATCCTTATCCTAACTTACTTTACTATTAGCAAGTATCTACCTACTAAACTAAAACTACAGCTAAGCTATGTGCTACTTTAATAAAATATTTAATTTTAAAATTCATACAAATCACAAATAGAGCTCTTGAATTGATTAAAGTTTGAATACTAACTTGCTAGATATTTTTGACAAAAATAAGCATATTACAATTACAGTAAAGTAAGTATTTAATCGTGTGTAATTACTGCGTAGAAATATTATTAAAAATAAAGCGAAGTTCAACCTATTTAAATTAAAGTAGATAGTAGAGTAGATAGTAAAGTAATAAGGTTGGTTGGTTGCTTTTAAATATTGTATTTCCTTCAATTGCCCTTACATCCTTTTATTATATTCCTTCCAAATAAAGTAAATTACGATTTATATAGTATGTGTCTAAAGATAATCGCTGCGTACCATAACCATAACTTAAAACAACTAAGCATAATGTATAATAGTTACTAGGTAGTAGGTAGTAGGTACCTTATGTCCTTATGTGTATACGAAATTTAAGTAGGTAGCTATAATAATATTTAAAATATCAAATCGATGGTGGTTTTCTTTGTCTTATTCGAATTTCAAGACAAGTCTAATTCTAAGTCTTAAGTCGGTCTAATTCAAGCAATAAATGCGAATATTAAATATAAAAGTTATCTATTTAGCAAATAATTGTACTAGGTAGTGTACTATCTGTATGTATATAGTATATAGTAAATAAGTATGTACAAAATATTTTTATTTTTGAGTGCATAAAGTAAATGTAAATACTTATGTACATATTCTTATCCTAACTTAAGAAAGATTTTTAAATATAACTATACTATTTATTTATTCTTATTTTATTGACTATCAAGCCTATTATTCTCTCTCTCTCTCTCTCTAAATCTCAAGGCTTTTGATTTTGATGGTACATTTAAAATTAGTGGTGCCATCGTAAAGGCGAATACGATGCCGATATGACAATAAGAAGAGTAAAATATATCATAATATGTAAGCTAAAAAAAATAATCTTCAAGAAAATTAAACAATGGGACTATGACTATATAAAAATTTTTATGTAATATCTTTACAACCAACTAAAGATATAAACTAGATTTTACTTTACGATTCTATTAAAATTAAAATTATTATTTTTGAAAAAATAAGACGCACTAATTTTTATGTAAACCAGTATTATTCAATAAAACAAAGGATTATTCATTTTATAGTTTATAGTCCATTTGTATCTAGTTGGGTTTGTGTTGGTACTTACCATTAGTACTTATACATAGGGGGTAAGTACTAAAAAAGAAAAATTGATCATTGATCTATTCTGAAATATTAAATATATTAGGTATATATAATATAATAAGTGAGTGATTGATACTTTACACTTGCACAAAAAACAAAAACCATAAATGATTAGAAACTAGAGACAATAAACGAAACTATTATTATTTTTTTTAGGAAACAATGATTAAAAAGTTTTTATTAAATGAGACAAACATGAAAAGGTCAGCTTTTTAATTAAATAATGCCCAATTTAGAGAGAAGAGCATTTAAAAAACATCAAAATGACCTTTAAAATACAAAAAAAATATGAATGCTCAATTGTTAAAGTAATAGATACCTAGTATTAATCCAGTAGGTAGGTATATTATAACTTCATAACCATTAGCAATTGATTATGAATATGCATAAGGTAACTTACTTACTAATCCTTTATTTGACCAGTAATATCATAATCATTAGGTATTCATTAATATTAAAATAATTTTATTTGTGCCATAACTCAAACAAAAAACTGAAATGAGGAAAATTTTCTCGTGCAACATCTGATTTTTTGATGATAGCTAAACTTTTTCTTGCAACTGATTGCTACTAAACAAAAATTAACTACTTAAATAACTACAACTAAAGATATAAAAAAATTTATTATATAGGCACTGATATAGGCAGATATAAGCATGAATAGTACCTCTAAGGATTCTCTACTCTGTAAAAGTAGAAAGTAGATATCTAAAATTAGAGCTAAAATTATAATTGTATTGTAACCTTCATTTTTAATAGATTCATTCATTATCATTATCATGCATAATACATATTGATATTAAATAAATCATTATTAGATCATCTGATACAAGATTCTAGTTATTAAGGGTAAATTATCATTTAATTCATGACTTGATCAGTTTAAAGATCATTTAAATTTTTATTACTTTTTTACAGTAAATAAATGATTTTCTTCTTTAAAGAATATTCAAAGTCATTTCCGTGAAATTCAAAATATGTACCTAGTAGTACATTTACATATTACAATTTTATCAATATCAATCATCAAATTGAAATCCTAATTTCTACAATGATGATGTATTTTTTAAATAAAGTAGTTACCTAGCTAAATTATTATTGTTATTGTTATGAATATGAAGCCTATTAAAATGCATTTTATGGATGGCTAGTGATAGGCTATAAGTATAAGCTAATTGTTTTAGCTTATGTTTATAGTTAGTATCTATATAGCAATGTGATTAATTTGTCCGAGTCAAGCAAGGGTCAAATTGGCAATATTATTATGATTCTTATACAGTAGTTAGAAGTAGGTATGAAGTATGAAGTAGTATGAAGTAGGTACCCATATGACCAATGTACCAAGTACCGTACCATTACCAAATGTAATTTAATGCCCAATTTCAGCTTCAAAACTTCAAATCAATAAATAATGTAATTAATCCATATGCAATACCAAATGCCAATTACCAAACAAGTGTATAAGTAACTTAATACATACCTTATAAATACTGAAATACATAAAAATAAACAATAAAAACCCTATTTCCCAAATTACAAAAGAATCATTCAGTTCAGTTAAAGTTAAAGTAATGTTGACGTTTGACATTTCAAAAAGAAACTCTAGGATCCAGATCTGATGACTAATAGAAAACTATCGATTTTTCTAATCCTATCTTATCCAGTCCTTGCTTTTAACTTTAACTCTAGTCCTAGCATAATATTTAAAAGGAAACTTGACATGGATATGTGTGATTGACAATATGACATTAAAATAAATTACCTTTTTATTTCTTCCTCGAAAGACAACAGCAAAGGCTCCATGACCAATGAGGTCCTTTGAATTGTATTCGTAGTCACCAACAATTTCTGCCATTTTTCGTAAAATTATATTACACTTTGCTACTTGTTACGTATTAGGACTAAATACTCGAAAAAGAGTATCCTTTTATATTTTGGTAATCGTTGCCTAATTTTAGGATTTTAGAAAGGGTGATGGAGATGATGATGGGGTCCCTTGGACACTCCGAGGTCACCACGATCACTCATCAACATTGTTCATATTTGATGTCCCCAGAAACAGAAAGTTCACTCACTGAAAGTTCAGGTAAAAACAAAACTTATTATTAAAAATATTAACTTATACATCTAAACTAAACTAAACTTAACTCTAACTTAATAATAAGTAAGAGTTATTAAAGTTGATTGTTTTGTTTCTAGTATAGTTAGTTAGTAAAAGTGAGATTTTTTAATGCTTTGTGCTCTGTGCTCGAGCACACAATAAACCCTCACCAGCTGAGAGAGTTACTTTTCTATAATACTTGGTATACCTAACCTAGCTACATAATATTATATGTATGTATAAATATGTACCTACACTTAAAAACCATGGGTATATAAGTATACCCTGGGTATATATTCTTTGTTCTCTTATGTTATGATCTCGTCCATAAGACTCAACTCAATGTTGAATCATATGCGCACATACAACATTAAGTACTTACATTATACAATGTAGTACATTTTTATTTAGAGAGAGTATTTACATACATACATACATACATTATAGGTAGATAGAGATAAAATAGCACTACCCCCAGATGTCCTTTTAACGCTTTTTTACCTACCTTTTTACGTCATGTCTCATTTTGGCCAAGCAAAGCTATTTATGCAAATTCAAATGATACAGAATCCAGAAGCAGTCCAGACATTTCACAAACCCGATCTATCTGTATCTGTACCATCATTATGATTTTTTTTAAACATGGACAACTCAATATAAAAATCTATCTTCCATTTGATTAACATCATTATCATTGTCAACTATTTTGACTTTGACCGACTCTTCCTCGAGAACGACACATGTTTGAAAATTATGAAAATATGTCATTTAATTTAAGTTAGAAATATATTCCGATAAAAAACCATAAAACCGCATATTTTTAAAGAGCGTCATTTTAGTGATATTCAAGGTGGTACAAATTATTTGCCTTATCTGTAGTTATATCTGTATGTGATACTAATACGACAGTTATTAATTAGTACAAGTTAGATACCTAATATATATTGTTCAGTTTTATTAGAATTATTTTACTAATCATAATCATAATTAGAGAAAAATCTTACTAACCTTTTAGTACATTTACTTGTATGTAGCTAGATTTTAAGTTAAGCTACGACGACTGTGCCATTTTTGCAAACTTTTTTACAAATCTAAATCCAAATTCCAAATAGCATACCATAGGTACATGTTAAGCTAGTGTTGTTTTGTCTGACACGTGCAGACTAATGCTATTTCTATTTCATTTTCTGGTACTGGGTATGGGTATTTAACTATTTACTATCTTAAATTATGTAATGTTAATACTTATATATATGTAAGGTTCCTACAAGTATTATATAATTTTAATACCATAATAGTTAGTTCAAACTCAAACCCTAAAATCGCAATTATCCACTAACCTACTACGAAGGTATATGAATATAAATGCCTACCTATAAAAATATGTTATTCTACTCTCTAGTCTATTTGAAAAAATAAAAAAACATCGACGAATGTCCTTGATTTTTACATGCGTTGCTATTTAGGTATAAAAATTTACAAAACTAACCTAAAGCTACGCATTTTATCTAAGCTAACAGCCAACATGAACATGAACATGTCTAGATCTAGTGTCTAGGTTTTTTGACCATCATCAATACATATTTAAGATATGAAATATCATAGCCATAGCACTCAAGTGGGTAGATATAATATTTTTTGAATTAAAATGAATGATCATTCGTCAATTCATTATTCAAATACCTAGTCTACTAATCTTAAATCTACTATGTACAGATATGTACTTGTCTACATGAAGTACAAGTACATACATAGTACTTCATAGTACTATGTACGATATAAAATTTATTACATTATATTATTACTAATGTATTCATATAGTGGTTACCTATATTTCCTATATTATAATTATTCACAATCTTCATTTATCTTTCACTTTCTTACATACAGATATGTCTACAAAAATAATTCATTTTAATATTAATTAAACTATTTTTAACACAAAGTGTTTTATGTGAAATATTATTTCCTTTTTTTGCTTTGAATTAAAATCTTTCTAAAGATATTTAGCAACCTAGATAAGTATACATAGGTACAATATCTACATACATATACCATACATATACGGAGTAGGCAAGTATCCTACAGAATAGATTTTACTTATTAATAATGTATGTTATCTTACCAAATCCTAGTTCTCCTATTCCTATATTTACTCGTATCTTTCGTACCTAATTTACATTTTCACTTTTAAATTTTGAATTTTGAAAAATTTTGGGCACTTGACACTATAATGTACTTTTTAGTGTAATCTCTTGTTGCGTATTTAATAAGACTAGCTAACTAGTTGTCATAGACTGTTTTAATACATGGTAATTTAGAAATTCCGATTTTGACCTCACTTTACAATTATAATTATACTATCATAAAATTGAGAGCCTACTTACGGGAAAGTAATTTTGTAGAACTAGAGCTAAGAAACTTTGTTTCTATAAAAAATACCCATCATTGATTCAATAATATGTCACCTAGCCTATAATGGAATGGAAATGAAATTGCCATTTATCCCTGTCAAGTCAACCCCAACCCATAGTCTATTTATGAGCTTAACCGGCTAACCCGAAATTTAGAATCCGAGTAAATAGACAGGAGATATGCAATAATGAATTTAAATAAAGAAACATTTATTCTAGTCTTTTGAAATGGAAAGAAAAAAAGTCGGATCTGTCAGGAGACAAGTAATAGTAAGAACTTATCTAGTCTAGGGCATCTGCTGGTTTTACTGCTTTTAAAACTTAATTTTTCGATATTTCAAAGTAAACTTATCCCTTCAATTGGATAGTAAAATAGTTAAGTACCCTACCTTATAAGATGCAAAATTAAAAGTCGAAATATGAATTTCCACAATTTGTGAGCTAACTACCTGGGCTTTTATTTGTGTTGTCATTGTATTGTGAGGTGAATCTTAATATTTGTTGAAGCAGTAATACTCGTACAGCAATAATAGCAAAAATTAATACAAACCAGTAGATAATAAGGAGCTGCCCTTTAAGGTTAGGTTAAGGGTTCCTTTCCTCTCACCATAGGTAGATAAATTTATTTACATACGCTGAATAAAACACTTTTTTCTAAAACCCTTATCTGCTACAGCTACAGACTACAGACTACAGAAAGTAAGGTAATCTCATAAATGTACCCTACTATGAAAAAGTAACTACCTAGTATTAGTGGTATGTAATACCTAATCCTAATACATACAAGTATTTACCATACCATTGTTTATAAAAGTAAAATTTCTTCATTTGCTGCTGGTCATTATACATAATGCTTAATACATAAAAGATAAAAGTCTTGTATTTTACTAAACTAGCTCTACAAATTTTAAAGATACAATCTTCGAAACTTCTTGAGGACTTGAGGGCTCCAATTCTTTGTGTGTTCACCCTTGACTTTTGTTCTTATACCTATTACACATTACCAACTCATACAATGTTCATAGTACAAATATATAGATAGTATTGCTTATACACGAACTCGAAGTACCTACGGAAATACTACAATAAGCTCTCTCTATAATGTGTGCCTTTATATTAAACTCTTTTTTTTTGAAATAAAGAACTTATTTTTCAATTATAATAATGGGCAATAATATAATAACTAACATTAAAGTACAATATACAAATAGAAGTATCCAGCAGTTGATGTAAAATTTCAAATTAAATCCTAGTGAAGTCACAACTCATATAAAAACTTTTTACAAAAAATAAATTCTTCTATTATACTAATATTCCCAGTTTCGAAAAACTCAAATTTTTTTGAAACTAACAAAATATTACAAAAACAACACATACATATTCAATCAAACAATCTTTAATAATAAGATAACAGCACGACATAGAGGAGGTCAATTGTAGGCATAATGTATATTATACCAACTTATTATACTCTACAAACAACATGCAGTTTCTTTCAAAATTCAAAACGTCACCTTTCCCCATGTTTCTACTTGGAGTCTGTTGAATTGAAATTTTTTGCTCACATCTGATCTTGAACTTGACTTTTTAAGGCCTCACGAGTTCGAGTCGAGTGTGTTTAAAGTTTAAAGTAGGCACTTAAGTTAAGTTTATAGGTACTTTTACTAGCTTTAATGTATTTGAATACAAATTTTAGTAGTGCCCTATTGAATTACCTAAGCATTCTACTTCCGTAGATACTATAAGTATGTGTACTTTGCATGTACCTATAAGATAAAACATAATATCTGTAATAGAATAATTTAGGGTACCTACTACTGTATGTAGATTGTATACTCGTTTTTAAAAGTATTTACCATCACTTTGTTTTACAAGCGTAAAATGTTTTAAGTAGCAGTGGAGTGCCTAAAATATATTTATGTATCCGTACATTGTACATCTGAAGATATCAGTTTCAAGTCATCCTTTGGTTTGAGTGTGTAGAAGATTCTGAAATAAATTGATTTTATTGAATGTTTATTTTTATTACCCATGTTGTCATCAACCTATTATTCTTATTTTTTTACATTCATATTTTTACAATTTTTACAATCTATTGAAGGCTTTTATGGAGCAACTGGGTAAGAAATAAATTTTATTATTGTCTTTTTTAAGGTATCTATAGGTAAGTACCTACTATGTATAAGATACATACAAAAATAAAATTCTTGGGAAGAAATGGGAAGATTGAGAAAAACTTTTACCTATATTTATTTGTAGGTTGGCAGTATTATGTAACTTATTAAGGATAAGGTCACATATATTGTCAAAATGAATTTTACAACCATTTATTCCTACTTCGTATTTATGTTAAAGTAAAACTTCTTATGGTTAAGTTAAAGGTCAAAAAATCAAATAAGCCTGATAAATTTTCTATCGACAATCAGTAAGTATAGTATACCTACTGATACCTAGTAATTAGTATACTCATACTGATACTGGTACTGGTACTGATATTATAGATATTTAAAAAATTATTACTTTTGACATCAATTCTAAAGAATTCACATTTTTTTAAAGTATAGTATGTATACTAAAGATAAGGTACTTACTAATATTTTAAGTAGGATACTTGACCTACTAATTACCACAATGTATAATGTCATTTTATAGCCTATGCGCTTTTCAACTGGAAAAATTTGTGCCCTGCAAAGTGAAGAATGGATCAGAGTCTTATGTTGGCCAAAATATTTGCTGGAAAAGTCTCAATGGATCCTACTCTTGCACAAAAAGAATCCTACAAAGACCAAAATATATCACTACTTTTAAAAAGGTATACGAGACAAAATATAAATGCTGTCCAGGATTATATGGACCTGGATGTCATGCAGGTAGATAATTAAATTGGGTAATAAAAACATGATTTCAAAAGAATTTTACTTTTTTTCTTAAATTTTAGAATGTTTCAATTGTTCAACTGTAAAGAGCTTTGAAGATCGGTTAGGGAAAATAGAAGCATTTGTTCTTCAAAATAATTATCATAATTTTCAACAAAATGATCATCGACATCGGCACAATCATTCTAGTCATAGGGTACTAGATAGTAGTGTTCTTAACAATGAAACTAAGCTCAACAGCTCAACTTATTATAAGTCTACAAATTCAAATGAGGAATATGAAACAAAATTGATTCGAAACATAAGGTAATAATACTATTACCAATGTTTATAAAAAGTCATTTAGCCCCAAGATATTTCATTATCAAATCTAAAATCTTTCTTATATTTTAATATTTTTACATATAACATACAGAGAGCTTGAAATCCGTGTACAAAATTTGGAGTCTGAGCTTTCACGCCTTTTAGAATTAGTTAACAATAATAAATCAAAATCAAATGAAAGAAGTGCAACAGAAACAGATATAATTGACCAAGAAGATCCAAATTTTCAAAGATTGAAATCATCACAATTATCACCGAGGGTTTCTTCAAGTCCAAGTTCAAGACCAAGACCAAGTCCAAGGGGCTTGGGAGTGAATCTAAATACCAGCAGTATGAATGAATTATTGAAAAATGTGTATAAATCTACAAGTACTAATCCTCATCTGCATCAAAGTTCAACTCAAGCACAAATTCAGGAGGAAATTCAACGAAATAAAAACTATTATTATAAGAAAACCATAGAAGATAACCTAGATAGAGGTGATATTGCTTCAACACTTAACGACGATTACGATGAAGATTTAAACTTATCAGCCTCATATGAAGATCAACTGTATAATGTCATAAATCAATAAGTTTAATTAAAAAACTGAATGCTGTATATATTTACTGTAATAAGTATGTACAGGTTTTATTTTATTTTATTTCATTTTAGATAAGAAATGTTTAAAAAAAAATTCTATTTTAAGATTTGTAAAATTTATAAGTATAGGTAAAATTACTTATGTAAATTTCTTGAAAAAACCAAAAATAACCCCATAAAAATGTTTATCAAAAAGAGATAATTAATTAGAGTATAATCTAGCAATTGAGTATAAACCAACACATTGTGCCCAAAAACTTTGTTAGTTTTAGCAAATTAAAATTAAAATGCCTATGCATATGCATATGCCTATGGATAAGGTAAAAGTTTGTTACAAACTAGATATTTTACAATTTTATCAAAATATGAGTTTCAAATATATACTTACCTAATTGAACAATATGTTTGTAGAGTATTTAAAATGGTAATTATATATTATTTAAGCTTGAGATTAAAAGTTTCATTTTTTTGTGGGACGAATAGCAGTGTCCATTATTTTATGAACCCAAATTCGATATTTTGCTACATTCGTAAAAACTGCATAATAATTTGGATCACAACCTTGACCAGAAAGACCTTGCACACCGCCGCTCACCACACCAAGAATTGACCACTTATTATTTAACCCTTGGAAGGTTAATCCTGGAAAAAAACCATTAAAATTTGTTAGTTACTATACAGCTTAATATAATTAAGTTTATAATTAAATGTCTTTAAAATCTAATAAAAATTGAAACTACAATTAGGTATGGAATTGAAATTTAAAAACATCATTTTTGATCTATATACTGATACTCTGCTGAATTTTTTATAGGTACTAGTTAAGTGACCATTATAATTAGTTGGTTTCTACTTACTATTTAAGTACTAGACTATTGTCATTTTAGTAAGTACTTAATTGTCAATTACACCTCAAAATCAGTGTAGGCACAAGTTTTTTTCAAATTAGCTTTTTTTAGAATAAAAGTATACTATTTAGATAGAGAAAGTTTGGAGAAAGCGGCGATTAGTAGGGTACTACATATTTACTTAAATATACTTAATATTTAAATTTACTTAATATTTACTTAAAACTAGCGTATATATAGGTATCAGGTAGGTACGAGATATTAATTATTTGCCACTAAATAATAATGCCAAAATCAAAATACTCATTAGTATAGTATTATAGTTAATAATATTTGTGCAAGTGCCAGAAGTACCTACTCCTACCCTACTAATTAGATAAGTACTTACTCAATAACTCAATTTTTGTACAGATTTTTTCATAAAAAGTTCAAAAGTGTATTTTTACCTCCACCGGAATCTCCATCACAAGCTAATAAAAATTTTAAATAAATTTAAATAATTATAGGTAAGTAGGTACTCATCTTCAAATAATAAATATGACGTAGTGACATTTGTAGTGACATTTTAAATCTATAATTTTCCAAGTTCACCTACCCGAAGTACCTATAAAAAATAAACAAGTACTATGTAAGTCAAATTCAAAATTCTTGCACAAAGTATTAGTGCTATTTATTAGTGAGAAGAAATCTTAAGTAACTTATACTCTTAGGTAGCATAATATCAGTAGATGTAAAAGTATGTATAAATACCATTATCATAGCCCGCACAGAAGGTATTTGTGGTCACAAGTGCATGAAGCGAAGGGTGCATTCTTCGACAGCCGTTCGACGAGACAACCTAAAGAGAAAAATCTCATTTATCAGTACTTTTTCATTCAAATTCTACAAAATAAAAAAATGTAAATTGTCTCTAGCTAAAGTTTACCGGGAGCTGAGTCTCTTGCAACTCTTCTGGGTAAATCTGCTCCCCGATTGACCCCCATCCTGCCAACTATTAAAAATAAAAAGCTGATTTATTTGCTAAAGGAATTTTGTACTTTTTTGCAAAGTAATGTATCCATGATTTATTGCAAATTGCAAGTAAGAAGTGGTATGAAGTAAAAGGAATTGAAATTCTTTATTTACCCATCCTACTTCCCCTATGGGCGCATCCAAATCTTCATCTGGACTCGGCAGGCAAACTGGATGTGCATAAGGAGTTGTCTCAATTTCCTAAAATAATCAAAGATTTGAAATTGACTACTAAATTTTAAGTATGTATGAGTAGGGTACCTAGCAGCTACTTATTATATGAGTCAAATCTTACCCGTTCTAGCCATAAAATAGCAATATCAGAATGCAGATTGGCAAAATTATACTCAGGATGTATAAAAATCTTAGTAACAGAGAACTGCTGAACATTATGATCATTATTTTCTGCAGTTCTGTTGAATTTTCCTTTGAAATAAAGTAGTTTAGTTTACCGTTTAAAAGAATATCTAAATAAGTTTTAATTTTTGAGATTATAATACCGAGAAATACAAGCAGGTCACTAATATTCTTTGGCTCGTTCGTTTGAGTTATTGTAACGCAATGTGCAGCTAATATTCACATATTTCAGTTTGCAATATAAATAAGATTTGAGATTGAAATTGAGATTAGTGAATTTATTTTATTGTATGTAGCAAGACAGTACCAGATTACATAATAATTACCTACCTGTTATAATGGCTCTCAAAGATACCAAAGTAGCACCACAAATATGCTTAAATTTATTAGATCCTGGAGGATCGCTTTCATACAGTCCTGCATGCCAGGGCCACTGGAATTTATAACATGATAATGTATAATATTGTCATACTAATTCGTACTATTGTATAAGAAATTTGATTGCTACCTTTCCCCTGACTGAGGATTTCGACCCAGAAAGAAATCCTACAGGCTTATAACCTCCATTTCCACAATCCAAATCGCACCAAAATCTTCTGCTTCCGCCTTTCCATTTTCCCCGTTTGCATCGTTTTGTGGATTTACTACTTCCGGTCACAGGGGGATACCAATAATCTTTGCAGCTTTAAAATAACAGGTATTATATAAATGAATCACAAGGTTAAAGTTAAGGCATAGATACCTTATATCTGCGATGGTTCCTTCAGGTGAATAATCTTCGATACAATCGACTTCTCTAGCGAATTTTGAGTTATAGCAGTAGATACGTTGACTATAAAAAATTGAATACCTTAAATTGAAGTACTTCTCAAGCAAAAGGCTTGAACCTTTATTACATATTTGCAAAGAACAAATAGCTATTTATAAGGGTACCTACTTTCTAGATAGGATTTTAGCTTTTAGTAAACTAATATCTAATACTCTAAAAATTCTCTAAAAAGCGTAAAAAATAAAAATATGTCTACCCATCGACTAGCTCAAGTGGTGGGCAACTAGAATCGTGGACAGTTGAAGGTCTTGGTTTCGGTGTCCTCTTTGTCGCCTCTTCAATTTCTTCAGAGGTTATTACTTCTGTTGTAAACGCTGGAATATACTTTGTAGTTGTACGCTTTGGAACTGGTGTTGTTCTTACAGTTGTTATTTTAGTTGTTGTTGTTGTTTTAGGGGTTGTTGTAGTGGTTGTTGTTGTAGTGTAAAATGTAGTCGCTGGTGTGGAAGGTCTTGGTCTTGGTCTCGGAGGAATTGTTTGCGGAGGCGGTGTTGACTTTGGTTTTGCTTTCGCTGAACACAACTCAAAACTCTCGTCCGTACCACCCCAACCTTTAATCGAGAAAGTAAAAGTGAAATTTTATCAAAAACTTATTAAGGATTCTTACAATCAGGGCTTCCGTCACAAATTAAATTCTTTGCGATACAACCACCAAATCTAAAATTTTACAATTTCAGTAAATATTCAAGAAATATCTTTAAAGAATAGTAGTATCACAACTGGTTATGAAACGAGATAAATATATAGGTAAGTACCTGCAACGAAATTCTCCTGGCCTAAAAGAAAATTTTTATTAAAAGTATCCTACTAATCTGTATTTGAAAGATCTTTGATTTTTTGTAAAAATTTTTATTTTATTTTTACGTACTCATTGCATTTGAATTACAGATTGCAGATATTTATGTAAATAATTGTATAACTAACATAAGATCAGATACAGTTGGACATAAAAATGTCTCGTCTAGTATATATTTGAGGCATTATACTCGTAGTTTCAGATTTAAAAAAATTCTAGATAAGTGAGATCGAGATTACTAATACTAATAACTAATATCTCAAATCTCAATAAAATACTCACAATATTTCTACAATTTTTATTGCATAATATTTTGAATGTTCATTTCAAAAAATTTGTAGATATTTTTATTAAAAATTGAGAATTGTCATTTGGTAATTTTTTTTCTAAAAATGGGGATAAGTTTACTTACGCGCATCTATCACTCAAAGTTGTCTTATTGCAATTATATTGTTCATTCCCCTTCTCATCCTCACCGCCTGGACATTCCTATAAAAATTTCAAAATAACCAAAATTTTGAAAGATTTATATCAATAATATGTATCGTACGTACTTCATTGCCATTGCACAATTTTTCTGTTGCAAGACATGATCCGTCTGCACAACGGAATTCTCTAAATCGACATGTTGAATGAATTTCCGAATCTAATTTCAAAAAAAAACATTAACATGAACACTTTCCAAATATCCAGGGTCAATAAAAATTAAAAACTCACAAGAAAATTTGAAAAATAGTATCCAAAATATTGGAATATAGAGGAAATAACTAAAAATGGAAGCTCGTCTCATCCCCAGAAGAAAAATTCAAGCATATTTTTCTTATTCACCACGTTAATGAAGGTAATTACCAGCGAATTTATCCAATTTAAATATCAATAAGGTACACAAATTAAAAAAATCGATATTTATGGTTGAAATTTTAAGCTTGACCGAAATCGAAAATCTTGGCAAAAATATTTTTTATGGAAAAAAAGTGTGAGATTTTTATTTTCTTACATAAACTTTGTATAAAATAATGAGTTTAATATCATATATCATATACCAATATGTATGTAGGTATATGCAATACGGACAAACTTAACATTAGATATAATCGAACTTGTTTGCTTGTTAAAACTAAGTTTTAATAATACCTTTTCTTAGAACTTCCCTAGGAGCTAATCATTCTTTATGTATTTAATGATGGACTTAATGAACAACGTTGTTCACTGTAGGATAATTATTTCTCACGGAACCTTGAGTTGCCCATCTCAGTCTCAGCTTAAAATGCTTACAATTATTAATTATTAGGCTTAAAAATTTGCTCTTTTCTAACTAATGCAATTTATTAATCTTTTGTTCATTTTTACCTGCTCAAGCTACCTAATAATTCTTTGTAATTGTAATATATATACGTAGGTACATACTTGAACTTGTATATTAGCGAGCGTAGGTATTAAGTAGGTAAGTTTGTTAGGGTTCTGTATCATTTAGTCGAAAACCAATTCATCGAAAATAATTTCTAAAAAACAATAGATCAAAAATATAAACATTTATTAATATTAGAATGAAGTGCAAACAAGGTTATTTCAGAAGTATCATAATATACATAATTAGGGTACCGATATTATCAGGTAGGTACTTACCCTTCTCATACCCATTACCCATAGCTATGGCTTGGCTATATTGAAAATCTAAATATTGTTTTTTAATTTTGAGCTATAATTTCATTGTTAAGTAGCAATACGCTGACATTTTCATTTAATCCTACAGAATCGAAATCAAATGATATAAATACCTATATAGGTACTTGTATACCGTTACCGTATACCTAATTTTAAATATGTCATGTCAATCATGTTCAAGAAACTTTTTCCAATGATTTTGACCAATTCCCTTTTTTTTATAGGAACTAAAGACTAAAGACTAAAATATTTTTCATTTGAACAAACGTTTTTTCGAAAATTTTGAAACAGAGACATAGATTTACACTGTTATTATTATTATGTATATTGGGATGGATTGCTAAAATTACTATTAAAATACTTACTCAAAATTGTACATGAACTACTGTATTTGCCATTTGCTAATTAGAGTAAATTATGAGATAGTACATAAAGTACATACTCTCTATAGAAAATATTATATGTAGTAGGTATCTACATAATATGGTACTTATGAAATATGTACCTAAGTATGTATTTATTAAAGAAGGCACCTAGTACTTCAATAACTGAAAATAAGATTGATGGATAGATGAGTTAAAAAATTTCCCAGGCTCAATTTTGCTCTTTAAATTGCAAATAAACAGAGTTTTAATTTCCAATTAAATAGATAGAAATAGGGTATGATAATACTAATACTAGTACCTAACAATAATTTTGTATCCACTAATATCTACTAATAATAAATATCAATTAATAATGTAGAAATGTAGAGGTACATATCTGTATTGCAAGATTTGTGAGTCATCTCATTTTCTTTTCAAGCAAAATGAGGATTAAAATAATATTTTATCAGTACAACCAAATTGCAAAATTCTTGAATAATAATAAGGAAATAAAAAAACAAAAATAAAGTAGGTAACTATCTAGTATTTTTTGCGTTTGCGCTAAATATGTATTTAAAATTAAAATTATTAATAAGATAGATAAAATATAGCTACGGCTACGGCTCAAATTAATAATTGTTTACTTAAGTCCTTGTTAATATTACCACCGATTGGGTTGACGATAAATAGTATAATAATTGAACTTAACCGATAAACTAAAGATAAGTGATCGGTTAGTTGATTCAACTTCATATCATCTGTCATCTTAAAAGTCTTAAAGGTATAATTAGGTTATGGTTATGGTTATAACTATAACTGGTAAATTTGTAAGTCCTGTATCACTAGCAGTTAAGTATCCTTGATTATTATAGTTTGAATTGGTATTAGGTAATAGGTAGGTAATTAGAAGTTGGTATATTAGGTAAAGTACTCCATATCTCGAAGAGAAAAGTAAAAATAATAATATGTACCTAAGCTATGCAATGTATATATTCATTCTCTGACCTCGACTTTCTCGATCTCAACCTCAACTGATTGTAATACCGAATGCCGAACCGACTGAAACAAATACTACTGGACCAGTAGTACTGGTCCAATTCAAAATATAAATGATATAATCTCTGCCCATTTAAAATAGTTTTTATATAAAGTTTCTGACTATTTTATTTTATTTATTTTTATTTTGTGACAAATTAATTTTTTAATAGAGGGTTTTATTATGATCACGATCCTCTAAATTCACATTGCCAATAAGTGTTTCTTTATTTATTACCTTTTTTAAATACATTTATTGTACTCAATTATTGTGTACAAGTTTTTTGGAACCTCTCTGCTAAAAAATGTGTTTACCTCTGCCATTTTAACTTTAAAACAATTATGAACTTAGCAATTCGCACTTGAATTTCAAGTCTTGAAATGACACTGATACTGACAAAATATTTTTAAATTAACGCGTATTTTTCTTTATTTAAATAAAGCTTTTATAATAACTATAATCTTATTTGAAAAGGTTAAAAATCTTTTTCATTTTGCATAGCATTCTAATTTAAAAAAATAGAGCCCCAAACTCAAATCCCAAATATTAGCAAATAGATACATAAATATTTTATTATAGATTATTGAAAATCTGTCATAAAATAGTTATTATTATATTATATGGTAGGTACCTTAGAATTTAGAATTAGAATGGACAAAAACTTTAAAAAAGGCTGAATATCATTTATATTTTGGATTTGGATCAGTCGGTGGACTGCTGATACCCTTCAACTAGCCACTATGCCCTTTCCTCAGCAGACTGGAACTAGAACCAGAATGGATTTCAATAGAATCAATAATTACACGACGCGAATTACGATAAACAAATTACATTTACGATTACGATTACGATTACGATTAGGTCGATTTGTCCGATTACCCCTAATTAGAAACCGAGTGAGTTTATAAAGGACTAAAAGCGAGTTTGTCATTGCTACCAAAAAACAATCTCATCTCTCACTTTCATTTCATTCTTTCAACTTCAACTCAAGGACTCAAGAAAGACTCAAACAAAACTCAAATGCATGTGCATGCAATGCAATGTCTTCAAAATAATTAAATTAGTGCTGACGCTGACTGACTTGAGGCATATTCTTTAAACTCTTTAATCTTCAACAATTAACAAGTTGAACAAAGTTATCATCCTTGTCCACTTGTACTGTGAGTCGCTTATAGCTTTGCCAATTATTGTTTTTTCTCTGTTGAGCTGTCGTCTCTTTGGCTCTCGGCTGCCAGAACCAATGGATGCCTCGTATTTAATCATTCGTCGTCGTATTCGTAATCGTCACATTATCATTAAATTTTTATTCTTATCTGGATTTTTAGCATTCATGACAGTGTTGGGGCTAGGGGTATAGTAGACTAATCTTAAGTAGGCTGTAGCCGGTAGCCTACAGCTACGTGCAATTTTTAGCCTAAGCACTAGGTAAAATTGACTTTTTTGGAAATTTAAAAATTTATTTACAAAGCCCAATGACTGACAAAAAATTAACATTTTACCAAATATCCTAAAAAAATTTCGCCCTTCGGGCGAATGGATTACGTTGTTTTAATTTTGTTACAACTATAAATAGCGGCTCTAGGACAAAACCCCAAATATCAAAATCTCAACTGACCAAAATCCTACAATTGAAGATATTGGAAGATGATATCATTATTCTTGATATAATGATTGTGGTCCACTAACTTGTGATGAACAACATCTACTTCAATTATATGAATATGACAATTTGTGGGATTTTTGTTGGGATTAAATTTTTCGCGACCCATAAAATAAATAGCAATTAAAAAAAAGTTTTTTTTAGAGAAATATTAAAAATTTCTTTTGAACAAATTTTTTCTCAAAATATTTTTATAGAGACCAAAATGTGTCAAGTCAAAAGCCATTTTGACAATTTTGACAAAAAAAAATTTCGCCTTTCGGGCGAATTTTGTATATTAATGGATATTTTGATCTTTTAATTTGTAACTAAATAAAGGTCTAGAGATCTTTGACTCCTTGTTTTTTAGCTTTTTTAAGCAAATTAAAACATTCCTTAGAATAATATCGTGGTCAGTAGAATTTAAATATCGATATTAGAAAACCTAACTTTGGTTACTAATGTTTTTAGTAAAATCTATTAAATTGAATAAACAAGCCTATCAACCTATCCCAAGAAGGGCAAGGGTTCCAATATCTGTATTGATTGTGTTCGACTTTCTACGAGTCTTTACATGTTAATACTCACATAAAAGCCAGAAAGCCCATTAAACCCGAACATATTCTTTAATACATATTTGTTCCAAAAAAAATGACAAAAAATTTCTGTTCAGCCTACGTAGGATTTTTCTCTAGACCCGCCTCTGATTCATAATTGTTTTAGATTTAAAAAGACTTTTAAAGTTAAGAAGAATAGTTTGTGCAGTACCCTTCACAAAATCACAGTAGTTTAAGTTTAAGTATGGAAGAACCCCAGTGTCGATTTTTGATTTCAAAATTTTTGTAATAAATAGGTAGATCTAGGTCTAAATAGCTTAAAGAGCATTTTTTAATTTACATGTAGGCAGTAC
>JAQIXA010000355.1:0-46588 GCA_034699045.1 Nanhermannia cf. coronata Gr-Ori-00579
TGTCTAGCTATTATAGAACCGGAGATATGAATTTTCTAATATTTTAAAAGTTGACCTTTGACCTGTAACTTTTGACCGGGAGGTCAGCGCCGCGATCTGACTTCAGATTCGGACTCAGGGGGTCTCAATTAGTCAGGAACCACATTCAGAATATTTTAATTAATTGTGGCCGGTATTCTAGGATTTTGCCTGGTAGGGTACTTATTTATAGGTAGTAGATACAGATACATCTTATTAAGTATTAAGGTAAGGTATGCAATGGTAGATGATAAATATGAGATAGATGAGAATGAAAAGAGACCCATTCTTAAGTCTAACCATCTTATTAACCTATCTTTCTTTTTATAAATAACATACTAAAATTTTATAATAGCCTTCGTATTTAACTAAGCTAACTAGCTTGAGCTGCTTGGCTTGAAATTGTACAGCTTTTTAATTTTTGTATAGGTGCTGAAGTAGTTTTATAATTACAATTAGGCTTAGTTATTACATTTTTATTTAGCTCGCAAGATGCTTATCATTTTAATTTAAGTCTATTCTAATGAATTACTTTAATATTCAACTCTATTTATACTCAATTACATACTTTAATTTAAATTTTATTGGATTGCTTAAGTTAAGGTACGGTACGCATAAATTAAATAAGATTAAAATTAAGAGTCTATATATCACATCTCAACTTACTTAATTAATGAACAATGAATTATTAGGTAATAAAATAGAAATAACTAAATTTATTACCTATATAATTGCCAATTACAAATATTTACATGAACATGGAGACTAATCATGTCTTTTTATTCTCATTATTACAGGTTTTACGAGAGCCTAATAACTTAAACATGTTGAGAAACTGAATTTGAGGCATTATTGTGCATGTTGACAAAAATATTTCCAATTTGATCAAGATTCTTTGAATTGGATCTGTTGCTGATTTTATCAATATATTTATTCAACTTAATGAAAATTATTCAACTTTGTTAAGAAGATACTCAAAAAGTTAAGATTATTAAGTGTAGCAGATAGGACAAGTAAGAGGAGATCTAATATAATTAATAATTAATAAAACTCAATCAAAATATGTGGACATTCAAGAGCAAAATTACTCAATAGTTATACATTATAAAGTCCAACAACAATAAAATAATATTAAAACTACGTGTAGAATAATTGATTCAGAATTGACTAACATTAACATAATTATATATGATAATGATGATATCAGATAATTGAGTGTGCATCTTTGCTTCGAATGAGCCTTCGAAGAGAAATGTTGAATCGAGATGGAAAAGATGGAGAGTGAGGCTCGTGAACAAAGAAGGGAACTACTTCAGCAGCAGCAAAATATTAAGCAAAAAATTAAAGCTCAGAAAATTCATCAGAGGAAAAAGTCAAAGGATAATAAAAAGTCCGGTGAAGAGACAATTGGTTTAGGTGGAGGTGGTGACGAATTAAAAATAAAAACTGACTTATTACTCTGCTCTAATAATAATAGCATCAAGGATAACAAGATTAAAAAGACTAGAAAACCTTATAAAGCTCGGGCTCACGAGGATATCATCGACGGATTTTCTATTGTTGCCTTTAAAAATTACGAGGATCTGAACGTAAGTCTTACAATTTAGATATATTTCAAAATTAAAAAATTGATTTTAATCACATGTCTATTCTACATATTATCTATCGTATTATTGTAGTCAGTTATTCTGTTTTTAAACTTTGATGATCTCACCGTATTTACTAACCGGGTTCGGGTTAAATTGAATTTGAATTGTCTGGTCTAGAGTAAAACTCATGATAAGATAAGCCATAAGACTCATAAATGAAATATAACCTAGATCTTAATTTCTTTTTATTACCGAACTAAAGAAGTTCAGAGGACAATATAATACGACGTGCTGTTTTTTACTTATGATTAAGCTTTTATTAATCGTTAACACTTTATAAACTTTAATCATACATTTATTAGGTTCAAATTGAAACACGAAGTTAAACTAGTACCTACATAATTATAATATACCTAATATGTAGTGTATGTATTTTTAGTTTTTATATTAGTAAAAATGAATGCTAGGAACATAGTAAGTTAAAATATGTAGGTAGCTTTTTATTAGGTATTTATAGTAGGTAAGATTAAGGTACATGAAGTTAAAGTAAAAATAAGTACCTATTGTTTTAGGGGTGAGTATCGCGATAGTATCAGAAATCAGATTTTTGTCTTATTATTTTTAAGTAACTAGATAGAACCAGTTTATTTTTATGCATGAACAAAAACTATCATTTTTAATGGCCATTTATTTAATTTTATTTGATTAGAGAGCTATCAAACTGGCTGAGGACGATCGATTATGTTTACTTAAGGGATCTCAAGAGGGAAGTGAGAACAAAGAGTGTACAAAATCCGAAAACAAAAAGTCACCTAAAAAATCAGCAAAGAGGAAAGAAAAGGTAAAGCATTGTAAAAATAATAACCATTCATTATTTATACACATTACTCTACACGTCACTTGTCTTTTATCAATTATACCAAGGTACACACTTATTCTTAATTTTTCGCAGGAACATTTCTTAGTTAACCATATTGATATTGATATTAGTAGGAGGTATATATTTTAGCAGTAGTACATAATTAATAATATAATACTCGTATGGTAAGATATTTACAATAGTTCTTAAGATTAGTAGGTACTTGATTCTCGCTGATTTCTCATTATTGATCTTCCGAAAATTTATACTTTTTAATTTTATTTTTTAAGACTAACGAGAACAGTATGATGGTTAATTCTGGTTCAAACACTGATAAAACACCTCCACCCTTCAAAAAGAAAAAGAAGTTAAAGCCCAAAGAAGTTAAAGATTCTTCTGAATCCGAAGTTAAAAAGGTAAATTCTTTAAAACATATTTTTGCTAACACCGGTTTAATTCATACTTTGGGATTAAGATTAGTTTTTTCTTAGGTTGTAAAGTATTGTACTAACACCGATATTTTATCTTGTTTATTTTTTCGTAAATCTATTCTATTATATTACCTAAATATATGTATGATACTAATATAGTACATTACCTTATTCTTTCTTCTTTGGACCGAAATTAGGTACTTTTAATTTAAACTAAACGCTATTAAAAGGTTCAATACTTAGGTGCTCAAAATCAAAACTACTAAATATTACTTGATTTAAATAGCTAGATATTATAAAAATAGTAGATACCTAAGTATCTGTTAGCTACAGTTAAAATTAAAATGTCTGAATTAATAGAAAAAAGTAATACTAGGTTAGGTGTATCAGTCAGTATTTAATAGACAAACTTGCGGTTTATTTTTATAGACTGTCTAATTTACTGCCTATATTACACATTCAAAAAAACTTGAGGTATAGCTCTTCACAGATGTTTCATTCATAATATTTTGAATTTAAACTAATTTTAATTTTCGACGTAAATTGCACTCTTACTTCTTACTATTTCTTCTACATCGTGGCTTAGTAGGTCCACATTAACAGAGAAATAAAATAATTTCTTGCATTTAAATTTAAATAAAGAAGAAAAGTCTTTAAAATAATGTGAATTTACTCGTAAAAACTTTTCAGCATAAATACAAAAATAAACATTAAAAAAAGTTAATAAAACATTATGATCTCATACTGTATCAATAGGTAAGAAGTAAGACATAAACATTCGTCTTTTCTTTATCTCGTATTAATGTGGTATTTACTAAAATTAGGATTTGGGTATATAGGAGCTACCTAATCTATAAAATTTTTATGCTTTACATTTAAAAAAGTTTAAATTTAAAAATTAACCAGAAACAAGGGCTGTTTACTAGGTAGTTTATAAATAGGGGTTTTATTGTGGCGTGGCGTGGCATTTTATGTGTATTATCGAATTTCATTTTTAATAGACTTTGTACCCTACCCTAGACAGTAAAAATATTCTTCTATTCCCTTTAATAAAATAAAAATGCTTGAAATCATAATTACAATTGCAATTGCGTCCTCAAAATCCGTTTGTTTTAAAGTGGATAATGGAAATGAGGCTTAAAATAATTAGCTATAAAGTGATAAGTTCCTAGTGTTAGTTCCTTATAATATTAAGCATGGGTTGTTTAGGCTCTAGGTACTCAATTATTAGTATATTAGTTACTAGCTTAGAGCAGGGCTAGGCTAAAGTCAAGTAAATAATATTGTTTGGTGTTGGTGTCGGTATGATAATGTGGTTAAAAAAACTCTAAAATCATTCATAAAAATATATCGATCACCGATCTGATAACGTCCAATTTAATTTTTTTAAATTGAAACGAAGTTATAATCATATAGAATTTACTGTAAACCTAATTTATCTATATAGAAGAGATAGAATACAATTTCTTTAATACCTAGTTTTAATTTAGCTTTAGTTAGGTCTTTTAATGGTTTTTTGACTAATGAAAGCTCATATTACACTACCTAAATGGGTTTTAATTTTAATTCAGATCTAAATCTAAAGTCTAAATACCCTATACAATGAGTTTTAAAGAGAATTTTTTAGTGAGTTTTATCATTTGACTAATTTTCAATAGTTGATTCGTCTTTTTAGGTGTATTTTTCCAAGTTTTTATTTTTGGTTTACGACAAGACATGGTCAAATAGCCTGGTATAAAAGTAGAACATTTGCAAAATATTGCTTTCTCGAGACGGTTTGTGAACATAAACTGATTCGCACTGCTTTTTTACTACCACTTTTTACTACAACCATACCTAAAGTATAATAGTGAATAGGTACATAGGTACTACTGTAATACTATTATTATGTAGGTTTTTGTAAGATAGTGCACAACACATACAGATGATAGTAAGTGTACAAGAATATCATTCTTCTACAATTCGGTCTCTGAATTTTTCTTTTTTTCCCTTTTTTTTGCTTAATCTTGTGATAGCTGTAGTAAATTTTGATTGGATCTTTTATTGTATTTTCTTCCTTTTTTATATCCTTTATAGTGTTCCCATACATAGTGGTAGTATTAGTGCTTACCCTACTACTGGCTACTACATATCTCAATCTCATCCCAACTCCTATTTTATTGACGATCATTTACCTACTATACATTATGTAGTATGTACGAGTATTTGCTCAGTTTACACTTTATTACTTAAAAACACTTAAAAATTAATTTGATGCCTATTTCCCTCGTACTTGTGAAACTTGCCCAAAATTTATTTTTATTTTCTATTATTAATAAGATATGAGTTTAATAGATTAATATTAAATTATCGGAATTGAACAAGCTTTCTCTTCGCTTTCACCATTTTTATTGCTTGAAATTTTTGGAATCCTTTTCACTTTTCTTACAATATCTTCGAATTCTTAATAACTCAAACTCGTTATATGAATCTCATTTCACTCATTTTTAGGATATTTTTCTTTAGCTAACAAGAAAAAACATATATAGTTGTGATTAAGCTTAGCTATCTGTATTATGTATTAGAGTCCAATAAGCAGTTAGAACATATGATTTTATTACATGTATATTTTGAAAAAGTCATGCTTATTATGTAAAAGAGTGAAATAATTTAAGTAGGCAGTAGGATAGGATGCTTATGTATTTTAAACAGGTGCATTGATGTATGATATTAGATATTAGATTTTAAATTGGAATATTTGCCACCAAATCATAATCTATCATTAAATTTTCTCTTTTTTCATGTGAAAGTAAATTCACAAATTTTTAAAAGGGATATTAGATAAATTTTTAAATCCAATTTAGCCATGTCGGAACTTGTAAGTAGCTATATTGAAATTCAATTTGTATTGCCAATGTACTCTTAGGTAGTTTAATAACTAGTAGAGTGCTAGTACGTAGGCTTAAATTGCTACATTCAATTGATTAGTTGCACAGGAAAATCCTGGAGGCATAAAAAAATTGATTCAAAATTGAATTACATGTCTTACAAGACAGCAAGATTTGATTTCTAAAATTCTCAAAATCTGTCATGCTAGTTATTGGTATCTATACTCTTAACTCTTGTGAGAAATGGCTGATTAAATTCTTATTTTTGTATTATTTTCTTATTACTTCCATATATATTTTATAACCTAAGAACCCGATTAGCTGTATTTTTCAAAATATTATTAAGGACACTTCCTTCTGAAAAGTTTTAAACAGTGAATTTAGTTATTTCCAAAAGACTAATAATATGAATTTTAATGCTTAAAAATAATTGAAATAAGAATTCGAGTTTTAAAATGCTTAAGTTTACCATGAAATTTATTTTCAAAAAAGTCAATTCTAAACTAAACTAGGTAAACTTTAAAATTAGGTATACCTAATTTGAATAGTATAAAATACCTACTCTTGAGCTTTTGCTAAAGCATTTTTTTAGATTAGTATTGTAGTTAGTACCTAGTAAGTATTAGAAATATTTCATAAGCTTTTTAATAGAGAAATCAAATTCTATTTTAGTTTGTATACTGTAGTTTCGTTTTATTTCATTACTATTACTTCATTACAGTACACACACTACAAACTCGATGTAATTTTAGACTGCAACTGTAAACCCTAAAATATTTTTCGATTCTCCGAATTTCAAAACATCATTATTAGTTACTAGCACCTAGTTATATGAAAAGCTATAAATGTATTTTAATAACGGGTAATGTATCAATTAGAGATTTTAGCCTTTTTAAATATCAGTAATTCAGAATGAGGTGTCGAGTGGGTTTTCTTAACTTATTTTGATTAGGTATTTTACCTTTAGACATAGAAATGGGATATTTATACTGTTTTTTCATGCAATCTATTATATTCTTCTACGGTTACCTACCTATTCTTTTATAGTACATAGTAAAATATATCTACTACCTAGTATAATATATAGGGTACCTATTACATTTACTAGTATTAAGTTTGAGTTTGAGTATGCAGTGTAGTACGTATATTTTCTTTAAACATCATTATTATGAGGATTTAACACGCGAAAACTACACATTAGCTTTATGAGAGTGCGTTCATTGTAGAATAAAGGAATACATAGGTTATAGTCAATAGTAATATTACAGTAGGGTAATGTGTAAAATTGTAAAATGCGAACGAAATAGTAAAAGTTTAATGGGTATGGGTTTAATAGCAGCACTTCTATGGGACTTTGTAATAAATACTACCTAGTGAAATTAATACATAATCCGACTTTGTATACTCGTATTTGATTTAAAATTTGTGAAAAAGTACCAGAAAGAGGACCAATTTTCTAATACAGATACACTAGACTCTAGACTAACATAAGTAGGTATTGCCTTTAGCATTCATAAAAGTATTCATAAACTCGATTGATTCTATGTTTCTTAAAAAACTTTTATAACTAATAATTTTGGAATCTCAGACATAAAATCTCTCTATTCTAAATTACTCGTATAATAGTTAAAAGGGAGAAAATAATGATGATAATGATGATAATATGTAAATAATTAAACAAAAACAAAGTTCAAAGTACCTAATAATACTATTATGTAGTATTTAAAGATAAGTAGGGTAGTAGGGTAGTTAAATTGTAAACATATTTTTATAGGTAAAAAGTGATAGAATTGAGTTTGAACGAATATAATCTTTTTACGGTGTTAAAATAATTTGAGTGAACTGAGGTAATTGTTTTATTTTTATATAAATCCATAAAAAACTATTTTAGGTTTTTTGGGTAAAATGAATGAATAGTACCCTTCTATCTGTATTCTATTTCTATATTATATACTACCTATATTACTATTAATAATGTTCATATACCTACTAAATGCATACATAAGTATAAGTAATATGTAATTCCTTGCAGTTAGAGTAATAGTCTAGTAATAAAACTCACAAGACAAGCTCATAAGTATTAGGCTTGTAATAGGGCCTTGTTTTTTTATGAAACATTTTATTCTCTCATGTTAAAAGCATTAAACTCTTTTAATATTTGGGTATATTTTTTTAAAAAGTGGAGGCTTCTCTTTAATGATTCGTCAAGAGTGTTCAACATGGGAATTATCCGATTTGCTTTTTTATTTTATTTTTATAGTCACTTTATGAGACGTGATTCAGTTGAAAATGACTCTACTGACTACCCTTAACTGCAATTGTAATATCATCTCGTTGTCGTCACTATTATTACTTACTTATTATTATATTAGGGTATTATACCAAGCCAAGATTCTCTTTTTTCTCCTCAACTAGATATTAAGTACCTTGCAAGCCAACTTTTAAACTTAAACCTAAAAAAAATTTGAAATAGAAACATATAAAATCACGCTTATCTTTAGGTATCGGTATATACATTATACATATAAGGTATTCATATTCATATTCAGGGTTCCGCCACAATTCGTCGAAAGAACGCCCTTTTCGACAAATAGTCGTGAATTCATACCCAGATTCGGTGAGATCTTTAACATAAATTTTAAAATTTAATAGCGAATGGAACTTTTAAAAACCATAAAATATCTTTAAGAGTTGTTGTTAAACTCTGCTCTTGTCGAAAAGTTACTTAAATACCTAGATATTAAATTTAATATTAGCCTTAAGGTACATAGTACCTACTGATATTATAAATTGAATATATATTGGTAAATTTAAAATTAAGATCCTAGTCCTACTAATAGTCCTTAAAATACTCGTAATTTTTTTAATTCTATGTTTTTAAGGAACTGAGAATGAATACGTTTAATAGCTCACGTTAAAGAGAAAAGTGAAGATGAGCTGAAAAATATGTACGTACGCTAATGTAACTTTAACTTTACGCAATAAAAGAGTGTTTTGGATGTTCGGGTTAGTATATCATTTATCGGTATATTTAGCAAGTGAGTGTGAGTAAATTTGAGTATAATGGATGGGTGAGATTTTAACTTCTTGAGGGGATCTCTCCTATATAAGTAATTCAGGACATTTCAAAGTGAGATTTCACGGTGTTCTGGCTGGCGAATCGAAGGGAAAAAAAGGAGAAGGAAAGTGTGCTTAAAGTCAAAGCTCAACAGAATCCAGCTAACATACCGAGAATAAAATATACCTACCTTCCTACGTACATGTATAAAGAACATATCTGTATGTATGTAGTATTAACAGACAGAGATTTGATGGTGGTGGTGGTGGTGATGGTGAAAATCTGGCGAGTGGTTAGGCCACAGGGAACATAAATGTACTAGGATATTGCACAATAAAGACCGCCGGGTGAAGGAAAAAACAAGGCATGCGTTCCTTCTGTCTGTCCTGTCTATTCTGTTAGTTTTAGTCAGACTCTGAGACCCAAGTCAAGAGATTGTACCTTTGTATTTTAACCAAAATCCAACAAAATCCAACATTTTTTACTTTTCCTTGTTTGTACATTTACAGTAATCCTATACGTGAAATGTTCTACAATCAAAAAATTTCTTCAAATCTTTAGATTTAAAAACCTATCAAGTCGAATTTATATATTTGTGAATTTTGAAATAAGTAAGTCAATAAAAGTAATTTGACGATCGGCTTTTTTCAAGTCTCTCACTTGTTGTACTCCAGACTCAAAATTTGAATAAGCTACTGCTAGTACTATGACTATGTAGTTGTGGTCAATATTGGAGTTTTTTTGGAGATTCTGCGAGTTAATATTTTGAGTCTTCAAGTATGTAAGAAAAGCTATTGATGTGAGACAAATCTGTGAAGTATGTAATGTAAAGAAAGACAAGACTCTCCAGTGGTGTTTTGTGTACTTTTTTCTCAAGTCAATTGTACAAGTACCTACTACTGAGATTGTACATAATACTTTTCTCCAGCTAAATAAAGTGGAGAAGGACACGGGCGCAGAAGTAAAAGTTGATCTAAAGGATCTTACTAGGAAAAAAGTCTCGAGAAAAAAAATTTATATACCTAGATATAAGATTATTGTGTTGGAAAAGAGGAGAACATCTCCTCTAACACAGGAGAAGAAGTGGAAATTGAAGAAGAAAAAAAAGTAAAAGTCTATTTCTTTTGTATTTTTTATAAGAATCAGTAGGAAAACTAAGCTTTTCATAATATTTTGTACAATTCTGATCAGAATTCAAGATCAGCGGATCGGCTATATATGAGTAGGGTATATACTTATAGGTTTTTTTGAGGATCAAAGCAAATGATGCGATGATAGAAAAGTGAATAAAGGGTTTTGTAAATATAGGATATTTGGTATTTAGTATTTAGATATGGTTTTTTGGATATTTCTGGTCGCGCAAGAGGAAGGTCTCAGGAAATCAGAAATGTTTTTTTTCTCGGAGCAGATGTCTTTTTTTCTATACAAATGTAATACCTATGTATTACTAATACTACTAGAGCTAGGTAGTACTTATGCACCTACTAATATCCTTACAATACTTTACAGTACTTGAGTTGGAAGTAGAAGTAAAGGATCTTGTACTTCAAAGAGGTAAGGTATTCGAGCTAGCGATTCTTTTTTTCTTCGATTTTTTGAGTGAGAAAAGTGTATTTTTGGACCTCCTTAAGAAAATTAGGCACTACAGATAGTATGTTAGTAATATTATTTGATTTTGGGCTATTTTTCGGTTTCGGTGATGCTCGACTTGAACTATGGATGGGTGTATCTATGAGTTTTAGAAGTTTACAAGTATTTAGGCAAATTTATTTCTTCAAGAGATTTGCATTTATCCATACGATTAGAGTATCAGTAAATAGTTTTGACTTGTACACATTGTGATTTATATTTTTCTAACTTAGATATTATGCAGTAGGTATTTCACATAAAATAAAACAAATCATTTTGAAACTTGGAACAGTTTTATCTATTTAGAATATCTGTAAATAGCTATTTTGAATTAGGCACATACCTACTTTAAAATGAATTTGATTGTTTTCTTCAAGAGTGTTAAAAGATAATTTGTCTAGTTTTCAGTTTTCAATATATTATATAGATATAGGCTATGGGTACCTATTACCTATATAATATCTTTGTAAAGATAAAGATTCTTAGTTAACTATCAGTATCTACTGATATCCTATAGTTTGAAATACTTACTACTGTATTTAATTAAACTAAGGAAAAGTTCGTCAAATTTTGGAATTAACTCTAGTTTTACCTAGAGTCTAGGGTGAAGAATAGTAAATTTATCATTCTTACAATCTAGGTACCTATATGAATAGATATTATAGAAATATCTAAATTAGTAGGTATGGTATAAAAGCAACTGAATTTGAATAGGTATATTTTTAACTGGTTCAATACTGATACTGATACTAGTACTAGGTACTTTTAGATAGTAATATATTCATATACATATTTTTAACATCTACCGAACAAAATAATTTCTAATTTTAAGTTTTAATGCTTTTGAGCGGAAATACTCATAAAGGTAGGATATTTTTATAAATACGTATAAAGCAAAGGTATATTTAGTATGAATGAGTTGAGGTGCCATAAGTATTTCTTTACACTTACACCACATAATGATTGCCACCAATACATACACTTTACTTATTTTATGCGTTAAAAGGAATCTGATGAATGAATGAAGTTTAGGGACAATTGTGAGGATGTAGTTTTGTTAGTTGGGTATTTTATTTGCCATGTTCACAAAGTTTAGAAATAACTAGGTGAGTAAGCGAGCCGAAATTGTAATAAGGGGAAACTTAACCTACCCTTAACTTATTTTCATATGTAACTCTGAATCGAATGGCCGGATATTCTGAAATATTAGTATGTACAGATATTAGTATTGAATGTAGTATCTAGTAGGTACAGATAGATATTGGTTTTATTATTACCTACTATTAGTATTTTTGACACCTTTCGGTTCACATTTATAAATCACAACAAAAGCGATACAATAGCATTTTATTGGTGGTTCGATTTTTCTCTTTCAATTTTTTTTGGCGTTAGAATTTTTAGTTGAATTTCTGCTAAAGTTAAAATTTTTGTCTCATCCAATAATAAGTAAGGCATTTATCCCCTTTTGTTCATCTACATATATCCTATCCTATGTTACTCGTATATGTGATAATAATTATGAATTCAAAACTAGTAGTACATACCTACTTTGTAGTTGCACTGATATGATAGGTATAATGAATATGACCGATATGACCTAACCTTATTTAAAAGTATTAAACTGGGTGTTAAATTGGTTTTTTTATTTCCGGTATGTTTGGATTTTAGATTGAAAGAAAATGTTTTTATTATATCTATAGGTATATGCAAAATAATAGGGTGATGTCATGTGTCATGTTTGAAAAATAAATAAAATAAACTTACAATAGAAAGAATAAAAAATACCCTATTTAAAAATAAAAAACAAAACAAAAAACAAAAAACAAAAAAATATTTGTCTTTTAAAGGGGCTTACCTAGTCTATAAAAACCCCTATAGCTATCTCTTCTATATAAAAAGATGTTTGATTTCTCAAAAAAAATAATTCTCTCAATATTTGCTATACTCAATACTGATCTAACCCGGAAATCACTTTTGTACCCCGTGCTTTACCCAATTAACTACTATACATAATTTCTACTTAATTAGATATGTATACTAAAGTTGGGGAAGCTTTATTATTAATGTAGGTAAGTAGAGTACAAAATACAAATTATTACTGATGATGCTGGTAGTACAAATATGTTCATTGCAAATTGCAATTTTACTAATATATCTAGGTATGTCTACTTAAAATATTAAAACTATTTCATGTTAAAGTGTAAAGACTAAAGATAGGGTTTAGAGTTTAGGGTACCTAGTACCTACTACCTACATAAAATTAAAATTGTACAATTTTTTCTTAATTTTATGTAAATATACAGAACCATTTAAATTTAAGTGTGCCCTAATAAGATCTGACTTATGAGTATGAGTCGGGCCAACTTTAATTACTA
The DNA here is from genome assembly GCA_034699045.1 of Nanhermannia cf. coronata Gr-Ori-00579. NCBI lineage: Eukaryota > Metazoa > Arthropoda > Arachnida > Sarcoptiformes > Nanhermanniidae > Nanhermannia > Nanhermannia cf. coronata Gr-Ori-00579. The sequence goes on from JAQIXA010000355.1 coordinate 12,827, forward strand.
AATTGAATGGCTCATAGACTTGTGCTACGATTTATTCAATTAGTTAGGTAGGTGTTCTGTTCTATTACGATATAATTAGCATTGCATTAGTATGATTTATTAACTAGGTAAATGCTAGTACACATTTGTTTAGCATTATCTATGTAAAATAGTCATAATTGGTAATTTTTTAGCATATAAAGTGAGGCCTTATGATCTTATAACTTATGTTAAGAATTATATTATGTGCCATATTTAATATATTTTTATATTATCTATTCATGAAAGTAAAATATTAAATGGGGAGAGTAGGGTATATGTACATTTATACATGTAATTCATTATTTTAAAGTTAAAGAATTTTTTGTTATTATTATTTTATTCTTATTGTTTATTCTTATGCTTACTTACGATTGGTTCTTAGCATTAATAAAGAGTAGGGTAATAGAAAATATGTAAATAGAATGGAGATATTTTTTATTTTCTAATTTACTTGTAAAATATCCTCCATAATTAACTAATAAATATTCTTTGTTTTTTTCCAGAAGGATCTTTTTGCCCCCGAGCGAAAAGGTAATACATTTTTACAGATTTTTACTCGTATTAGTCCATAATTAGTACTAATTGCTTTCAAATATAATTCTAATCTAATTAAATATCATAAATCTAATATTACTGTGATTTACTATGATAGATTTTTTAAACTGTCGTTAAATTAATAATACATTCCTTTGTAAAATTCCTGATTTAAATGTTTAATTTATGACGATATTCAATCCTACTACTCGTATATGGTTCAATTATTTGAGTAAAATGCTGAAATTAGAATCATGATCTGAACGAAATCTTCAATCGATTTCATATTTATGTATAAGGTATTTTAGTAAAAGTCAAAATCTTGTGGTCTTGAGGTCCACCTCTAACCTAACAAGAACAAATTATGCAGTGTACTACCATAACACAATACATTGATTATAAAAATTCTTGGCGAATTTCACAATAATTAAGAAACAAGTGAGATGAGTTCTCGACAATTTGATGAAAGATAAGATCGATAAAAAGAATTCTTTCAAATTTAATATTTTACATTATTCTCGAAAGTAATGCTGCACACTGCACTGTTCTTCCAGTTTCAATCATTATATCATTATCATGTTATATTGTACTATGACTAGTTATAGTTTTACTACAAGTATTGTTTTTAGATGATTATACATAAAATGTTATATACCTAGGTATACTCATACTTACACCTACTAGATTTTTTTGGAAATTGAATATACATTAGACTACCAATTGTGAAATAGTCGATCACTTTAAATTCAACATATCTAATTGTTAAATAATTAACCTAAAATTCTAAAAAAAAATTTACAGAATAATCTTATAACACTTGACTCTAAAATATAGTCAACAGACTTGATTCAAGTTCATTCTCATAGATAATCTTTTAATTTTTTTAAGCTTATCCAAAACTTTTCTTATCCAAATTTTCAGAAAATTATACTTTGCCGATTTTCTTCCACAGGAGTTTTCATAATTTTTAAATTATTTTTTTTTAGATTTTCACCTTTGAATTTTTTGTTTTTGTAAAAATAAACTATGTACCTACATACTTGAAAATCTTAAAATTCTTGAAGAAAATGGGACTCGTAGAAAATGACAAAAATGATTCGTACAATTTAGAGTTTAGAGTAAAGGTAGTTTTCCATTTACCGATTTTTTCAGAGCTTCGTTGTGTTTTCCAACCGATTTTTTTGCAAGTTATTATAAACTATTAATGTAATTTAATAATTTGTAAATAACTTTTTGAAAACTTAAATCTCTTTAACGGAGCAGGGCCAAATTTTTTTGACTTTTTTTCGAAATCTTTAAAAATCAAATTGGCTCTTTGAGGGATCAGTACATTTTTAAATTCTTATCAGAAAATTTTCTGGACTTATTACAAAAAAAAATAATTTTACTTGCTCACTTTGAACTCTTACCATTTTCATTGGCCATCGAAATTTTTTAAAATTTGGCACACTTATGTAAAATGATTCATAAATTTTGAAAATATTTTAGTTTTAAAATTTCAACTTTTAGGTAGCTTTAATATTAAAATGATCGACTATTTCACATGCGTACCCAACCCTATACTCGTATCGTAATATATAGGTATGTAATAGGTTGTATACGAATACGGATATAGATCATTTTCTTTGAATTTTTTGTTTTTTTCTTCTAAATATTAAGACATGAGAAAAAACACCAATGATTAGTAAAGAAAAGAAACTACTATGTACCTAGTACCTACCTACACAAAATAAAGATCATGTGTCATGTAAGGTGTAGTCTGTACTGCTTCTGGTTTTTCCAGCTTCTATCTATAACTTCTTTTTTGGCATATTTTGCTGATGTTGATGTCCAAGTTCTTGAAAAAGTTTACACATTGACAAAAATATATGTAGACTATTAATACAATACCTAAATACTTAATAGTTACTGCAGATAGTTACCTACTTAATTTAAGTAACTATCTGCTGGTAATCTATCCGCATATGTGTTTAATAAGTAGGTATTACTAGGTATGCAAAATGTAACTAATCGTAAGTAAAGGATAAGGATAACCACCTATGTACATGTACAGAGTATATTCAATATTCACTATATCGAATAGTAATCGGCATTTTCTTTTATCTTTTTTTAGATTCGAAATTTCTCACAGACAATCTGAATTCATCAAGAGATTCCAAAGTTTTTGATTTCCAAGAAACGGACAACAGTAACGAACCGACTGAGACTGATGAGAAAAAAGATGAGGAAAGGGATCATGGTAGAAAGTCAAAGTCAAATAGTCCTAAAAATTCTTCAAATGGTGACGAGAAATTAGATGATTCGACTTCTCACCCAATTAACCAAATTAGTACTCAAACTGAGGAAGAAAAAAATACTAACCTAGCTTCACAAGACGTAAGTTTTTACAAATAAAGAAAATTCGAAGTCATTCATTCACCCATATAATTTGATTCATCAATGATATTTTACTGAAAAATCTCGACATGCTTATATTATTGTAGTACTACTATACTATATGAGTACTGAATCTGAAGATTTTTGTTTAAAAAAATATAATTGTTTTAGTATGTGGATACTAAAATATTCTTCATTATTGTACGAGAAATACTATGATCCTACAATACAGTACATTTTATTAAGATTTTTTAGGATTTTTATTTTATTACATTTGAATATATTTTTCATTTTTTAAAGAATGGATCTAAAAAGAGAAACCTGGTTGAAGATCAAGATGATGAGAATCGAAGTAAAAATAAAGTCATAAAAGCATCTTTATTATTTACACCTTATGCAATCACTGATTCACCAACAATTGAAACTTCACAAGAGAGTATAGCAACAAATAAGCATGATTATTCTACATATACATCAAGACCAATCCAAATCCAAGTATGCATTGCATTTTTTAACCTTTAGTTTTTACAAAAATTAATAATTTTTTTTCAGTCTGATACTGGTCACAAGACACCAATTGAAGTAAAATCCGAAAGTTCAATAATTGCTGGAAAACTTAAAAAGCCAAATGCATTTGGTTCTATTGCAAGTTTACTTGAATCTCCAAATCCAACTTTTAGTAATGATCATTCAACTACCAGTTTTACTAAAAATCATCCCAATATAAATGCAAATAGTCAAAATACTAATACAATTTCAAGAAGTCATTCACCCATTCGTCATTCTCCAAGGGGTCATTCTCCAAATAGAGAGAGGGATAGCTACAGGTAAAATATCTTAATACAATAAGTTGAATTTAAAAAAAATATTGATCTATATGTTTCATATTAATATTTCAGTAGTAATGTAAGCAGTTTAAGCAGAAATAGTGTTACTCCGGTGAATAGTTCATCTCAATTACCATCTAGTTTAACTCAACAACAGAATTTGTCTTATTCTAAAGCTGCCAATTGGCTCAGGTATTTACTTTCGCTACAGCAAAAAAACTAAAAATTATCTAAATTAAGCAAACACTAATAACTAACATTTATATTTTAGCTCTTTTCCAACTGGATTATCTCACCCAACTACTTCTCCTCATAAAATAACATCAGGCTCTGGAAATAGCACTTTTGTACCGTTGCCATCTAAGCCCAATATTGCATCGGTAGTACCAAACCAACATTCTCATCCCCATTCAGTATTCTCTAGAAATCTTTTGCCACCAAATCATCAAATGTTTGCTCCTTCAATGTTACCCCTTTCATCTATTGGACAATTGCCTCATCATTCTGGATCAATAACAAGTTCTCCATTTGGGCCATCTATTTTCCCACATGGTCATGGTTAGTATTGAATAAAATATAATACCCTACGACCTACACTACTTCAATTTTCTACATAACTACATACATAAATAAGTAATAAATATTCAATATTATAATAAAAATTTTCTTTATAGATTCTTCAAATGAATATGCCAGGAAAGAATTTGAATCAAGATATATTGCAGAGAGAAACTCAACGTCAATGTCAAATAGCTTACCAACATTCAATCGTCCTGGTGAAGCGCCACAAATACATCCGCATCTTCTTAACCATCCTCCTCTGAGTGGACCTTCTAATAATGCTCTGTTTCCACCTCCTCTGGTAAAAAAGAATTCTTACTTTTTGGATTTTTACTATATTTATCAAAATATTTATTCTGAATTCTGACATAATAAATTTTGTTTTTTAACAGTTTAAGGATTTTTCGAAATTGGACTCATCTTTTTATCGAACAAACTTTCCATTCCCTGGTATGATGCCACCACCACCAACCCCATTCACTTCTCCTAGTCAGCCACCAAATTTTACACCAAAGGTAACATAAACTAATTTTGAATTTTTTTGTATCATGGAATTGAAATAATTCTCATTTTTATTTAGAAAACTGGTCGATGGAATGCGATGCACGTTAGGATAGCTTGGGAAATATATCATCATCAAAATAATAGTGATAAAGATTTTGGTAATAATAAAGAAGGATTTCCACCACAACAACTATCAACAATTATTAAAAATAGTAATCTATTACCCTCACCAATCACAAATATTCCAGCTCCTGTCAGTTCCAGTTCATCTTCAGATCAATTAAAAGCCTTGCATCATGGAAGTAATCACCTTACTAGACAAAATGATCTGTATCTTCCTTATATGCCGCAACCTCCTCTGTTATCATCACATCAACAACCAAGTCCTTTAAATCGAGCACCTTCATTGTTTGACTCTCAAATGTTCTTAAATTCGCCTCAGCATCATTTAGGTATGATAACCTTTTTATCATTTATAGATTTTCCATACAATATTCAATTTTTTAGCTCGTTTTCCTGGAATTTTGGGACCATCTCCTTATGGTGAATTAGGACCTGGACTTTTACCTCAAGATTGGCAAAGGTATATACTATATAACTAATAACTAATTGTCCTATTAAAGTTAGTACAACTCTCTTTTTGAATCATTATAGATTTCAACAACAAAAAGGATATAATATGGGATCAATAGAGGAATGGCAAAATATGAACTACAAATTATCAAGAGAACATTTATTAAAAAACGAAAAGAATTTTAAATCAGGACTAGATGAAACAAATCGACCATCTAGAAAAGATGAGCATAAAATTGAAAAGAAAGTGCACAATGATTCAGCTCGGAATTCGCCATTTCGAGATCGTTCCCCTCATAGAGAATCTCGTCGTAGTTTTCCATTAGAAAATGGAGATGATTCAAAAAGTTCTCGTTCTCATTCTAATGATTCACATTCCTCCGTCCAGGTAGTTCATCAGTCTTCTAGTAAATCAACGGGTAGAATAAAGGAAGATGTTTTAAAAGGAGAAAAAAATAATCAACCTCCACCATCTCTTTTACCTCATGAAGAAAGGCTTCAACGATTAATCAACTTTCAGCCACCTCTTTCTTCATCTCATCCTCATCACAGGTAAAATAAAATAATGGATCATTTTAGAACTCTATTATACCTTTGTAAGAATTTAAATAATAATAAATTATAAATTCAATGTTTGATGACAACAATCATTTTTTTTTATATTGATTCTATTATAGTTGGGATCCATATGCTAGTTTTATTCCCCCGGAACCGTTTCGATTAAGTTTAATGCAATTAAGTGAACGAGAACGCGAGTTTTCAGCCAGGGGAATTATACCTCCTTTGAGGACGCCAACATCTTACAGTATGAATCTCCCGCTGTTAGGAGGTATTCCACCACCAATTGCAAACTCTACAGTTTTACAGCAACAACATGCCCCATTACTTTCTGTAAATAATAGCAACAAAGAAGCTTCGACTATTTATTCAGAGCTAACGAGATTAACCCCTACAACTAACAAGTCTTTGCCTATTAGTACAGGCCAACATCATAAGTCTAGTCACCAAAATGGGCAACCACCAAATAAAATGAAGGCTCAAGAGAATCCTCTTATATTAAGCACGCAAAAAGATAACCCAGAATAACTTCAGTTACTTTATTACTTAAATAACTAAGTAAATACACTAGATAGAACACCAACCTTCTTAGAACAAGGTAAAGATACAATAAATGTATAGAGTTAAATACCTTACCACCCTATAAAAATGCTTGTATGTACATTAATCGTACATAAGTCTTCATAAGTCTTTTAACTAGGTACCTACTTTTTAAAAATTTTAAACACTTATTCCAAATAAAAACTGCATACTTATTAATACTTACCTACCTAATTCATAATTGTAATCTTATCAATTTAATCCTAATACCAGTAGGTAGGTAGTATATATATAAAAGGAAATTATAATTTTATTCTAATTAAAATCCCGTTTTAGTTTTAGTAGTAAGTACAAGTAGGTATATATTTATATATTACCTATGTCTGTATTCTTGAATCCTATAATAGGTACCTCAAAAATTTGTTTTATGCTATGAAGCATATTTTTGTTATTTATCTATTTACATGATGTAACTTAAATATATTTAATTAGGTAATATAAGGCGTAGTATTAAATAGATTAGTATAAATTATTTTTTGTAAATCTTTTTTAGAGTTGAAAATGACCAAAATTCTTGAAATTTATCAGGTATTCAGTTCAGTAATAATTGTTTTTTTTATTCTATCTTATTTTATTTTACACGAAAATATACTTTTGATACCTAATTATAATATAAAATTGAAGTGGATTAGAAATTAGAAAAGTTTTGATTCCAACTTTCAATCTATGACTAGTACTTTATATTTTACTAGGTGCTACACCTATTCTGGCCCTTTTCTTTTTTTAAAAATAATATACCTAATAATATCTAATTAAACCTTAAATAAACATTTCTAGCTGTTAATTTAATCAAATACATAAATTACAATAAAATATGTACATATAAAAGCTTTTTAGTACCCTACATAAATAATCTGTAATTTTGGTTATGTACTTTATCTTCTACTCCTTTAAAGTAGGTAAATCTCTTGCATATTTATTGAGATTAATCTTTTTAAATAGTACATACCTTACTATTACATAATATTTAAACATTCTGAAACTTATTTACTCGTTTAAATTTATACCCCAATATTTATAAATACCATACTATTTTCTTTATAATTTATACCCTAATAGGTAACTGATAACTAAAATATGATTTTTACTTTTACTACTATTGTTAAATATTATTATGATCTATTTTTACGAAAATTGTGAGCTGAGGTACTTAAAAAGTTAATGTTGAAAACAAACCGTGTGTATTAAAATAATCGCAAACGATTCTTGCCAAAAGTTGTTAATTTCAATTATTATTGGGAACCTATATTTTATTATTATATCTTTTAGCTAACTGAAATAGGTTTATAATTAATAATATGTATTGTATGAATACATATTAATTATTTGACTAAAAAGTTGATTTTGTAAATTTAACAATACATTTATATATTTTAAGAAAAAATGAATAAAATTAATTATAAACTATTTATTGAATAAAGTTCAATTTTATAATTTCTAATTTTATCCCTTCGGATTCGGATCGGATGATTAAGTTTTTACAAGTAGGTATAGAGTATTTAAGGCGGACACTATCCTTAATAATAACATAACCCCTTATTCCTTTTCCTTATTAAATCTTTTATCAAAGAAAAGATCCAATATTTATAATCATGGGTCATCTTAGGTATATTTTGAGGACAAATTCAAAAATATGACTTTAATCTCCACTTGAACTTTTATAAGTCTAATTTACAAAACTTATAAATTCATACATAATTACCTAGATAGGTAAATCAGAAAATCATAATGTATGCTAAGATCGTAGTATAACCGTTTTCTAAAAAAAAATTCTTCAAGTGTAGAAACAAGTTATTTTTTAAAAATGTTGGTCGTAATTTCAGCTTGGACAAGGTCGAAAGGTCAAGTTTTTTCGTCTGCTTTTTGTCAACGAGCTGGCTGGTGACAAAAGTAGCAGTCCTCAGTCCATACAAACATACGGTTCCTTAATACAAACCAAACTTATAGCCGATAGCCATGCATTGCATAGGCGACGCATTGTGGTGTAAATTTGTTCGCCCGCCATTAATTTTTATTCAAGTAGAAAAAAGTTATTTTTAAAAAAATTTTGTTAAATTTTAGCAAGCAAGACTCGAACAAGGTCGAAAGTCATAACATGGTCATACCATGACCAAAATTTGGTCACCAAATACTGAAGGCAAAAAATTAAACGTTGGAAAATTTTTAAAAACTTTTTTAAACGATGACTCTTACTAAAAGACTTTTACTTTTTAAGATCATGATTTTTACTAAAAATAATAATAAAAAAATAATCTAATAAATCTAATAAAAATTTCTGTTATACCGATACCCCTACCCCTATTACAATATTTAATAAATTTTATGTATCGAGTTACATTAGTTAAATACACTACAAAAACAAAACTATTATTTTTAAATTTTCAATTGATTTACTATGTACATATATATGCTACAGATAGTATTAAATAATAGTAATAATTAATAATAATAGCCAGGGGAATTAGTTTAAATTAAAGTCGGGTCCGTCTGGCTAAATTTTTGCTTTATAAACATTTTTTAACGTTGCGTTATATAAAATCTGCTTTATTAAGTCATTATGCATTAATAACTTTTTTTTCAGATCTTTTTTGTGTACCTAATCTTATTACCTACCTACCTTTAGTATTAAGTATAAATAGTATTTGCCTAATTTTAGGTATTTAAAACTTTTTGATTAAATTACTAAAAAAATAAAGTAGGTAGATTAAAAAGATAAGGTAGGTGAGTATAGGATAAATTTAGTATTTAGTAAAAAGATACATGTATTATTTAGCTTGTGTAACATGTATTTTATAGTTAATTAATATTAACAAAAAATATTTAAATTAATTATTTTCATTGATTGAGAATAGATCTAATTAGTTTTATTAATTAGCTAAACATTATTTTGTAAAAAAATGATTTTTATCCAATATTCAATATAGTTACACATCTCTTATTATACAATTAGTCATGATTATGATTAGTTCCGTAGTAAATCGTGGAATATAGTGTATAATAGTGTAGTCCAGAGATTTATACACTTAAGTGACAATTTTCCTGAACGCAAAAACTCGAAAATGGTATCTGATCTGATTCTGATTGACCTTGACCTACGATTAGTTGGATTGGAATTGGATTATTGGATTGGATTAGATTGGAATTAATGATCAGAATAATAGAACACCTCGAAAAGGTTGCGTCCCAGTCCCCAAGGCCACTTTTGATCTGATTTTACTAATTTTCATTATACAGAATAGGATATTATGAAATGAAATTTGAATTTGTTGAATTAGGTAGGTATTTTTATAAAAAACAAAAAAATCATTTTGACTTGACTTCAGCTTTCAGATTTTGAAATTTTAAAATTGATCTCTGCTGTTCCTGTTCCTGGACCCATTTTTGAACTGAATCCATAGTTAAATATGCTAAAAAAGCCAAGCTATTTATAGTGACTTGTTTTTGTTTTTAGTCCTACCCGATTTTTTTGGATCTAAAAGTTAAAAAGCAACCTTCATAAAACTTCTTAATTAGGAATCTTTTATTTTATTTGCAAGTTCATGTTCATGGTAAAAAGTAATGAATGAATCCTATGAATGAACTTGATGGATCTTTTCTTTAGTATTTAGTACCTACTACCTACTACCTACCATATACATATATATACTTGATTCTTACTCTTTTATTATTTTGATAATTGTATAAAACTACTCCTACTTGACTTTTAAAATACCTAAATTAGATAGAACTAAGGTACTATTTTAATCACACTTATTAATAAAATAAGATACATACAAACATTTGTCTTTTGTACCTCCTAGTCCTTAGCTCTATTAAAAAGTAAAAATAAGTAGGGTACTTTTCTTTTAGGTTAAAGATACCCTTTTACTAATAATAGATTTTTCTTAAAGAAATCCTAATAACGTATTTATGTTGTCTAATCAGTATTCAGTTAGTTTTTTAATAAATATAAAAATAAATTATGTAATAGGGATTTTTATATAAAAAAGTATCTATAGTCATAGGCCTCTTATATTATAATTGCCTGGCTGGAAGCAAATAAAAAGAAGTATTTTTTAATACATACATACGTACATTACGTACCTATATTATGTAGGTATTTAAAAAATGTATACACTATAATATGTACGTATGCTGATATCGTGGCCGATGTAAACATAAATGTGGCATCAATGGTTGGGCCAGAGTTGATTGGTGGAGAAGGACGGGTCCCCCCCTTTGCGTAGTAGTAAAAAGCAAGTCATATAATATGAAGTCACAACCCCTTCCCCCCATGTTTTTGTGGAAAAACAGTATGACCAAAAAATATCACACTTTATTTACATTACACATTTTACAATTGCAAAATACAACAATAATAATAATAAATACACTTTTTGACTCGAGAATTAAACAAAAGAAATTAGCTAATTAAATCTTAATCAAGATATTAATTACTGATCTATCTATTAATCACACTCTGCTCTGGGTTATGTCGGAATCTGCTGATTGACCTCCTCCTGCTGGAATCCAGTTTTTTGAAGATTTTTCCTCATTTCATTAAAATACCATTGTTATTTAAGTTGAAAGAACACCAAAATAACAACTAAACTAATTAAACTATTAAATTTGATTCATCGTAGAAGGATTATTGAGGGTAAGCTCTTTTTATTATCCCTGACCTTTTTTATACCAGTTATATTTTAATTAGTTAACTTTTATAAAGTATAAAAGGCATATTTACTCTGTAGGTTACATTAATTTTTTTGATGATGCTTATACTAACTAAATTTATATCTAGTGATATATTCGTTATAATTGAGCTCTGAAAAACCTAAATATGGCATCTATTTTGATATAATTCATATTACCTTTGTCAAAATCGGGTGTTTCAAGACATTAATTTTTCAGAGCTGAATTATGTTAATATACGAGAATATTATTGCACATTACAATTGAAGAACATCATTCAAATTCAAATTACATATTAAAATAATATTTTTTATTGTCATTTGTAGGAGTGGTGGTGTTGGACGGACATTGAGATAACTAGTTACTAATTATTTAAGATCTTGTTAGAGGAGGTTTGAGTGTGAAGTGCATCTCGATTTCCTATTGCTTGATGGTGACCATATCAAGATTTTACCAAAGCTACGAGACCTTGTCTTGAAGTGTTAAAAATTTAATTGTTCGATAAAGGAACAATTCAACTATGTTTGTGAATGAGTTTGGTTAAAAGTTGATGACTTTTTAAAGAACAAGACTAATACATATTTTATTAAAAATAATAACTAGTGACAATTTGACTATTTTTAAGCTATTTGGGGCATTCACATTTGTGTGACATTAGTGACGTGGACGTGACGGCTCTAAATTTACGACATTTATTTTGAGTTATAAAATAAACAATAATTCTCAAGAAATTGGAGCTGAGTTGGATTTCTAATTAAAAGGTAAAATTGCCATTTTTATATTTATTGCTTGTTATGTAAGCATAGGTAAATGATATGGAATGTAGTACCTAGTACCTAGTGACTTTAAGTTAAGGTGACATTTTTTATATTTATTGTATACTACATATAGTTTTTTATATTTTATAATTACTATAATGGTAATGGAGCTATAATGACTTTAAAATTAGAAGTAATTTTATAAGATATGTACCTAATATAAGATGGTCTGTCCTTTCCTAGGTACCTATTATTATTCGATATTGTTCTAGTTAGTTTTAGTTTCTTGAGATTTACCTAAAACAACTGGATAGATTTTTTTTATAAGTTATTTTATTTGGTGTTGAGATCTAATTACCTACTTAATTTAAAAGCCATTTTAAAAATGGATATGGATATGGATACAATAGATATGGACATGGATATGGATATAGGCTGCATAGGTAATTATTAAAACACATATTTTTCATAGTTTATAATCATTACCTATTTATTATTAGTTATAATTAGGTAGTTATTTAGTAAATTTTGAATTGGCACCTAGTTAATTTTCTTCATCACTTATACATTTTCATATAAATACTAGTACTAGGTACATAGGTAATGAATTAAAATTAAAATAGGTTTTTGAATTTTAAAACCATTACCTATAATTTATTATCTAAGTACTTATGATAGTTGATTGTGGTGTGGCAATAGTTAAAAACAAAAATACGATAAGCATTATCTAAACATAATAACTACCTATAGAATAAATAGAATTGTGTTGTAATTGTACTGGTACTGTACAATTATTTACTAGACTATAGATATGGCTATAAGACATTACTACTACTATCTGTATAGTAGCTACTAGCTACTAGTGGGTGTTTAATTTTAGAAACAGATTTATACTTTTATTGTGAACATGAAATATACAATCAAAGATAAATAGTAGAACAATTATACATTACATAATCATAAAACAAAATGAAATTTAAAATACAATTAATAGGAAGTGGCTAATAAAATAAGGAAATGATTTATCTGTATATGTAACCCATACCCCAATAACCAATATACACTTGCCTAACTAGGTACTGTTTTAACTTTTGTGATTGCATATTAAAATTAAAATTAAATATGTACATATTAGCTTTGTACGTATAATGAAATGTATTAAGCCTAGTTACTTAATTTATTAATTTATAACGGTATTCTTTTAATTCATCTCTGAATAACCAAATTTTGGTTTCTTAAGAATATAATAAATGTCCAACATGGGAACATGGGGAAAATATTACCATATTCTATGTTCGTAATGAATCATTCTTTCAAACCTGTATGGTCTCATGTTTCAACTCCTCGTGGCGTGGCCACCCAAAAATGTTCCCATGTACATGTCAGTCTCATTCACCCCATATCTACTATCTAGATAATAATATAATATGGCAAGTTGCATAATATACCTTTAATAAGTAATAAGTCTTAAAATAAAATAATTTTATTTTTTTACATTAATCTGAATCTGAATCTAGTAAAATCTAGGAAATGAACGACGACAAACTAATAATGGCAAGAAATAAGAAAGATTTGCTAATGATTATGAATTATGATTTGAAATTTGATTATTGATTACTGATATGCTATTGCACTGATTACTGACTGATACTGATTAATGATTGTGAATTGTGATTAGGTCAGGTACCTATATTTTACAATTTAAATTAGTGAATTTAGGTAAGTAGGTTACAATATTTTTAATATTAGGTATTAAATTAATATCATTTTCCCGTCCTTTCCTCTTCCTAAGGCCCTAGGCTGGTATAGTATCGTATGACACAACATGCTTGGTACTTTAAAACTTTAAAACTACCTACTCCTACTACCCAAGAAAAAACGCCCTTCGTTATTGATTATCCGTGTCTTTGCCCTTTTAGTTAAAAATAATTATCAATTGATTGCCACTTTGAGTACTTTGAACTTTGACTATCAGAAAATAAATAATTATAACATAGACAGAAGGGTATAATAATTAGTTTGTGCCTCTCCTTTGCCACTATATCTCTACTACACTAGACTACTTATTCTTATTCTTTAGCTATCTTTTGTTTGCATCGTATCACAATTTTATCATAGGATTAATTTTACTGATTAGCATAATATAATTAATAAGTAGGTAATAGTTCATTTCATTTAATTGTAGAGGTGACTTTTTTCATTCTCAAATAAATTGTTTTTCATTCATATTACCCTTCTACTGCTACTTGTATATTACACCTAAACATTTATAAGGGGTTTTAGGTTTTTAGATTTATCCTCATTTTTGTATTATACTTTTGAGATATGAGATTATATGAGTGGAACCTGATTGAAAACAAAAAATTATTAGTATGGTATAGGTATTGTAGTAATAAGCATTAAAAGATAGGTAATATTGATACTTAACAGTGTATGTATATTATTCTTAATTTATCTTAATATTTAGCTATACAATAGATCAATTATAATGTTTTAAATATTTTGAGCTTATCTTTGAGCCGATCATTTATCTTATGCTTATCATTATCATATTATGCAAAAAGTATCATCAGTTGAGAGCTGGGATGAGATTGAGATTCGGATAGGTACTTATTGTATTGTTATTGTTTTGCTTTTTGCTGGATGTGAGTTTGATGTTCGAGTTGGTTCGAGTTGGTTTCAATTTGAAATACCTAGGTATTGGTTAAAGGTTGATGTTTACATATCTAGTTCTATTTATTGTAATGTTATATATTTCCGTACAATATACTACTAGGAGAGTATATTTCGTGTCTCAAGGTTATGTTCAAGGTCTCTCTTTTGCTCTATTCTTTTTATACATTTTATTTTTTTATGGTTAAAAAATACCTACATATCTACCTAATACAGATATAATAATAATGATTAGAAATAGAAATCTTTCCTTTCTTGTAGTGTAGTATGTTAGCTAGGTAGGTAATTGGCAATGCTATTGCTATATTATTCGGATGGCTTTATATTTACCTTATAATAAAGTATTGTGGTTAATCTAGTATTTAACATTCATGAACACAGCATTTTGACTTTTGTAGAATTTCTAATTCTAAATCAAAATCAAATCTACGTCTACTTAAGTACAGGCAGCAGGTATATTTATTGGTGTTTAGAAATGGGTGTAGTATGTTGAAATGTTGAGGTAAATGAGGATAGAAGCAGTTTCAGTTTAAATAAATGTGACTTCAAGACTTCCTTAAATATTTTATAGAATTCATTAAAGATATTTTAACATTATATATCTGTATTAGGTAGGTAGAGTTTATAGGTAGGTTGAAAAGAAATATTTAGTAGGCAGATCGGTAGGTAGTAGGTAAATTGTAAATAGATAGAATAGGAATATGTTATTAATAGAAGAGATTCCATTAGATAATGTATTGTGTTATAGTACTACGAGTTACTTACGAGTATATAAAATTTAGCACTATATATATTGTAATAGCACCTTGTAATTGTAATATTAAGATTAAGTTGTTGTTGCCGACGCTGATATGTATCATAGCAGTTTCTAAATAACTAGGTACCTAATATTTGCAAAAAAAACTCTTTCAGTAAAAGAGGGACTTGAATTTTACTTTCACAGTCACAGCGAAAAAGTTATAGATTATAAAAACTGTGCCTAAAAATGAAATATACCTAATAGTTAGGTAACCTATATCAAATGAATTTATTCTAGTATTTAAGTGTGCTGGTGTTGGTGCTTAAAAAAAGGAAACTGGTATTATGTTACGTAATCGTAATAATAATCAATCAGATATTTTAAAGCTACTTATCCTTCGTTATTTAGCTAACCAAAACATCTTGTTGACAGTATACCTAAGGCTAAGACACTTTTTTCTTAGCTTGGACCTGACTTGAATGACATACTATCATATATTTTTTATCAAACTTTAATAAGAAATTGGGACCAAAATTGGTAATCAAAATTAAGCGATTTGAATTCGAATAGGTTAGGTACTCTAGGCTCTAGATAGCTAAAATAAAAACACAAATTAAAAACTTGTTCATGATTATACTGAAATTAGAAAATAAAAGAAAAACTAATTAATACTTACTTATTATCAAAAATAGAGTTAAATGCTGACAATTTTATTCCTTTTTTTCAATAGATTCAGAATTTCGGATGTCCCAATCCCAGCTATTACAAGTCCATCGTAGTATAAATCAGCAGGGTCACTTAAAGCCTTCTCCTGGAGAAAACTCAGCAAATAGCCCAAGTCAACAACATACAATTAGTATGGGTTCCACGAGTCCACAAGGGATGCCTATACCGGCTCGAAGACAAGGTGGTGGTGTACAAGAGAACCAGCATTGGATTCCGGGTTTACTTACCACTGGAAACAATTTTGGTGGTGGTGGTGGTGGTATGGGTGGATGGTCTCATGGTATAAATTATGGTTTGGATACTGCTATGGATTCATTTAATGATATCTCATTTAATGATGGAACGGAATTAGATCCTATGGAAGGTGAACTATCTAAATTGTCAATGGCTGTTGATGGCAATGATGATGAAATATTTAAAGTAGAAAGGAATGATATTTTGGGACCTACTCTTGCTGAACTAAATGCTCCTGATGCTGATACACTATTGGATGGACTCAATTTTGATGATTTATATTGGCCTGCTGATGCACAACTACCTCCTATAGAAGCAACTCCGTCCCCTCAAACTCCTGCTGGTGCACTCGATCCTGATGGCGATCTTGTCCCATTTCATGTAGTTCAATCATCATCTTTTCCTTTAAGTAATATTGGTGTAGGTGGTCATAAACTTATTCTTCATCAACCCTCAAATTCGTCAGCTAATAGTGTTCCTGCTACGCATATTAAGATAGAACCAAATCTCCATCAATCCAATGAAATAACCTTCGCAGTCTCACCATCCTCAAGTAATCAACAACAACCCCAACAACCATCAAGGTATAATACAAAATTAAATTTTTATCTTTGTTTTGTTTTGTTTTGTTTTGTTTTTTTACTAAAATTGTAATGTGTATATTTATTTATAACAATAGCTCTGGTGGTCTTAGAGAACTTTTATTAAGAAGAGAACTACAGAATTCTCTTGATTCTCCTGAAGGGTCAAGTCCTCTAGGTCAGTCTCTACCACGTTCATCTTTATCTCCTACTTCAAATTCATTTACCCAAAGACTCTCTACTTCGGCACCAACTTCTCAAGGCAATAATGCTTGGGAAACATGGCAGCAAAGACGTGAGGCGGTTTGGTCAAGAAGAGACCCAAGACCACATTTGCTCTCAACTGGATCATTGGCTGAAGCTGGGTCAACTTCGAGTCTCTCAGCGGGTATGATTAATTAAAAGACAAAAATATTTTTCGTAGTGTTAATTTCTGTTAGTTTTACATTTAATAAATTGCGTTTTCGTATTTAATATAGATGTTTTAAGCCCTGGGAGAGAATTTTCATTGTCAATGGACGAAGGATTTGATTCTGATGAACTAAGCGATCGCGATTCAAGTGACGAAGGTAATATTAGATATTAGAATAAGTATAGTAATAAATAAAGTTAAATATATTTATTTATAGAATCTGAAGTAAGTGATACAGAAAGTAATGCTGGAAGTGCAAGTGGAGCTGCACGAAGGGAAAGATTTTTTTGGCAATATAATGTACAAGCTAAGGGCCCGAAAGGTCAAAGACTAGTTTTGGCACCGACTCAAGAAGATCCTCGTAAGTTATTTTTAAATCTAGAAATTTCTAGAAAACTAGAAATTTAGTTATCTAGGTATTTCTAGTTTTCAAATAAATTTTTAATGTTCACTTCAATATGTATAGATGTTCTTCATAAGCCAACTGATCCCGTTTTCAGCCCATTATGTCATATTCAAGGAATTAAACACAGGTTAAAAATATATAATATGGTAATTTAGGCTAGATATCTATTGTAAATAATATGTGATATCTGAAGATGAGATAAAAATACTGATAGGTAAACCATGTTGATATTTTTTTAAATTAAATAGTGGAAAAGCAAGAAAAGGGGATGGAAATGATTTAACGCCAAATCCAAGAAAGCTTTGGGTAATTGGAAAAGAATTGGATCGCTTAAATAAAGTCATTGCGGAAATGACACCTGTCGCAGATCTTCCCAATGCAGTCAAATCGCGTTCTAGAAAGGAGAAAAATAAACTCGCTTCTAGGTAAATACTTTTAATAAGTCAGCACTGAATAGTCATTTTACTTATGTCTAAAAATTTAAAAAATTTAGTTAATTAGTCAGACCTTTGAATTAGGTCTTCGATTTAAGGATTAGCTTTTAATCAATATTTTTTTCGCAGAGCTTGCCGATTAAAAAAGAAAGCCCAACATGAGGCAAATAAGCTCAAACTTTATGGATTGGAACAAGAGCATAGTAAGTCAATTCATATATATGTTGTTCTATTATTTATATAATAACTATCACTAATATAAAGTAATATGTAATAATAATAGATAACTATTTAAGCTAAACTGAATACTATATTATTTACTTCTAAAGACGTAAACTATTAATTACAATTTATTTTAATAGAACGATTAATGAGTGCCATTGAACAGTCAAAACAATTAGTTTTTGCTAAAATGGATGGTTCAAGTAATGACCCCGAGCCCGTCTCAGTTAAAGTTGAAAGACTTTCTAAATATGGAACAAGTAAGTCTTGATATTGTAAATCTACTAGATTATTTATAAAATTTAGCAATTGTATACCGACTGATTCAAAAACCGACTGATATTTTGGTCAGTCGGTATTTATTTTGTATCAGACAGTATTAGATCATTCAGTACTGTATTGTGTCAGTCGGTTCTTGGATTAGTCGGTACGTTACCGAATTTAACACCATGAGAATTTATATAAAAGGTCTACAGTTTAACTTAACTTTTTTATGCTACACATTGTCTGCAACATATTTACTGAATACTGAATTCTCATTACTGAAGCATTTCTTACTACCTATACCTACTTCACATAAAGCATTCAATTATTAATACCTACCTTTTTATATCATTCAGAACACAAGATTGGTGGCCATACAACAGAATTTGTCAATAGAGTTTTGGAAAAGGTAAAAAGCGGAGTTGCTGATGGAGGAATAAATGAGCTCTAATTTCGCTTATCCAACAAAGCAAGTTACTATATTTTGATCTTGTTGTTAGTTTATCAACGTTTCATATGAAATATGAAGATTTTAAGTAATTAATAGTTAAGGATAGTATAATAGAAAGAATTTAAAATATTATATAGCTGATATTTAAAAGTTGAGAGTGATTTTTTTCGATTTGACTTTAAAGTTATCATAATTTTATTTCTGGCTTATAAGTAAAGTACTACTTACTTACATACACTATGTATGTAAGCTTGTGTACTTTTAATATTGTTACAATTTCCAGCATATTACCTTGTTTTTACTAATTACTAGTAGGTAAATGCCGTTTTTTGTTGTTTTATTATATTTTCACTAAAATAGTATTTCACAAAGGATTCTTCCTTTTTAATCATATTACTACATATAATTTCTAGAAAATTACATATTTGTAATATGATCTTGTGTTTGTCTTGTATTCTTTTTCAAATCGATTCTCTAAACTTTATTTGTAGAGTAGGTATACTGATAGTTTAGTGTAGGCTATATAGTCTTATAGACTTTAGTGGATATTAGAAAAGTCAAGTAAATAGATTGATCGATCAAAGTAAAAAGGAATTGAAAGTAATTACACCTCTGTATTCAAGTATTAGAGAGTAGAAAAGATAAATAATAAAAGAGAAGAATTAAGAAGTTCGTAATAATATTATAAAGATAGATTATATTTTAAAAATTTATCATAATTTGAGGTTCATAAATAAGTTCAAGTTGTGAGTCTTGTTAGTTCTAGATAATATATTAGAAAAGTGAGGATAAGTTAGTAATAGGTTAGGTTAGTAATAGAAATGTAGTTTTAATTTTTAAATAATTTTTTTGTTGGTATGAGGACGGAGAAGTATACAAAAAGTTAATTAAATGAAAACGTAATTGTAATTCATAATGTCTAAATAACCGAACCTGTGTGACTGTCCTAGTCTTTTATTTATGAAAAAAATATATCTTTTTTTATTTTGATATTTTTATTGTTTTATAAATATCCAAATCAAACACAATTATTATTATTAATATAATGTAGATAGGATTCGATAAGGACTATAAGTAAAGTAAATTTACTGAACCTATATGGAAAGATTTTTAAGTGTTGAGTCATTTAAAATGTGCTTAAAGTTAAAATTTTTGCTACATATGGAATGTATGGAATGTGTAAATATATTTAAATGGCTCTTTTTTAACAATTTGTTTTTATGAAAGTCTATTCTTTTCTTTTTTCATGAGACAAAATTTTAGAAAAATTTCTTCGACTTACTTAATACAATACCCTACCCTATATATTTTACCAAATTAATAATTTTAAAATAATTTTATGGTTATTTTTTATTACAAAATGAGCAGTTTAGTTTGGAATGTTAATGAAAGTATTTATTTTCCATCATTGAATTGAAAAATTATTCAAATTCATTGTTTAAAAAGATTTATTTTTACATTGTTTTTATCAAAGTTACGATTAATACTTGAAGTTATTTTTTTGTATTTTCGCATTCTCGCAATATAGGAATTTAATTGTAATTTGCAATTGTATTTAGTAATAAATGCTTATGCATGTACTACAAACCCAAATACAAGTAGGTTAGGTATGTATTATGTATATGAATTGAATAGAAAAATATTTTTATTTATATGAATAGAAAGGTTTTTTTTAACGATCAAATGAGACAAAATTTCATCTGAAGATTTAAAACTCTGACTCTGAACTAGTACCCTACATATTCTAAAGATTTTTGATTTTTCCTAAAGATTCTAAAGATGAGCATAATCTTTTTTTGTATTCTAACTTGGTTTAAACATTGTCCTGTAGGTTACCCGATAAATTGATGATAGAATTTGACCTAGACCTAAATTTTTTGAAAACTTAACTAGTAGTTTTAGTTTTCCTTTACAAATTGTTGCGACTAAAATTTGTAATATCGATGTCTGATTTCAATTTTTAAAGGGATTTTAGGGATCCTTTCATTATCCTTTGGCAAAAAAATACTTAAATTAGCAGCTAGAATTTTTGGCTTTGTTATATATCAGTACTACCAGTATTATGCTCAATTTTATTTAATAATAACTCATAATGAAATGTATCAAAAAGCAGAGAGATAAATCGTTGTAAGTTGTTGTAAACATCACAACACAATTGAAATTTTTGTTCAAGTGTTTTTCTTTGGTTAGTAGGCAGTAGTATAGTTAATAAAAATATATTTTTTTACTCACATTGAGACAAAGGTATTGAAATGTGAAGAGAATTTTTTCCCTTTTATACTTATAAACAAGCCTCAAGTTCTCAAGCCCCAATTTTTGCTTTAAAGTTATTTTAAAATATTTAAAAGGTTATTTTTGAAAGACATAATATCTAAAATTTATAATGTAATCTACTATCAAAAAAGGACTATTTCAATTCAGAATCCAGATAGTTAATGACCAAATTATAAATCTATGGAGTCTATGAGCTAATTACCTTTTTATAAAAATACTCTATGAGGCACTTTATCAAAACGTAATACTTGGCTAATGATAAGTATTTTTTTTAATGTAGTTTTCTCATGTATATTACATAATTTCAGTACCTTTACTTGTCAGTCGTAATCACGCACGTTTGTTTTTGTATCGTTTTTAAAGTTAAATATTTTAATGTTTTTGTATGTTGTTGTTTAGCAGAAACTCGGGTTCAGGTTATTTATATTTAATAGTTCATTCTTTTATCCAAGCTTTTATGAGTAGTTTTTCGAGACAAATGAATTCATGAATATGAATTTAAACAATTTTAAATTACTTGATAAAAATATAATAAAATATGATTCTATTTATGAATATTAAAAAATATACCTCTAATTAAGTAAGTACTCGTAGTAAGCAAATTTAAGGAATCTAAATCTATATTATTCTAATAAACAGTTAAATTAGCAGAGAGGATATATTTTGGGTTATATTTAGAGGATATATTTAAAATATTTTTAACGCAAAACTCAACGACTAAGCAAAAGAGCGAAATGTACCTTTTTATCATATACCTACAGTATATAGGTATAGTAGTAAATCAAAAAAAAATCTATAAAAAATAATCTAATAATGCATCAATGTTCTCATCTAATTTTTAAGTTTAGAAACTTTAGGATTCAATTTAGATTTGTAAAGCTGGTTAAAATTACCTTTTGAGAGCTTAGACTTGAGTAGTACTCGTAAAATAAATTATGTAGTTGAAGAAATAATGTAATTGTATGAAAATGTGTTCCAAAATCGACTCTTTATGATTTAAAAATTTTAATTGTAATTAAAATAATGTCTAATTAACTAATCAATATTGATGCCCTATACTCGCATATTTTAGTATTTTAGTATTTTAATTATCATTTTGTGAAGCAATGAAATAACTAGGTAGGTATATAAAAAGGAGAAAAGTTTATCTATTGTGTTCATATTATGAAATAAAATTGCAAAAGTATCCTAAGTATGTATTTATATACATTAATACTACAATTAACTTAAAGATTAGGTACTCAAAATGTAATTTTTAAAATAAGATTAATAAGTTTGGTTTATTCGTTGAATACAACTCTGAAAGATCGGATTATTCTTAATTTTACATTTATTGAAGAGTAAATTGGGTTTTTCAGAGTTGAATTAAATGACTAAAACCAAGGTTAGATTTAGGTTAGATATGTTAAAATATAAGGATAAAAAGCCATAAAAAAATATTTACTCTGTCAAGTAAATTATCGAAAGTCGAAAGACATTCAAATACCTACATAATTCAATTAATTTTGGAACATTATATTTTAAATTCATTACTATTGGAATTATTTTTGACTTATAAATTTCTTTTCTTTTTTTGATATTGAATTTAGAATCAGAATACTCCTTAATATTTCATTTTTGAGTTTTTTGATCCTTATAACTTTTATACCTATTACCTACTTTCACACTTTTCACTACCACTTTCTACCTACTTGACAAAACTATTTTTTTGGAAAAACTTGTGATAGGGAACAATTACATTGCCTATTAATAATCGGAATTAGAATTGTTAAATAGTTACAAGGTCTACTCTTTGAATTCAGCTGTGGAAAAACCTTAACTATATATAATACTTGCAAAATTAAGATCTAATATATATTATATGGTTTTTCTGGGCTGAATTAAATGAATAAACCAGAAAATGATGGTAGTTTTTCGTAATAGATTTTTGTTGAAAAAAAAAGTGTTCTCTATTTTGTATAAATGACTATTTTGAAACTATTGGAACTGGTGTTTTGCTCTTCATTTTATAGTGCTAATATTAAAAACCTTTAAAAAAAGTCTGATTCATAATATTATTCTTCTTCTGTGAATCAAAAAAAAATTATCAAAAATTTGTTTAAAAATGCTTCTAAAACCAAAAAAGGTCATAAAAGGTCGTTTTTTTGACGAGTTTTTGAGAATTTTTGTTCCTTACCTTAATACTTAAAATAAAAGTTAAAAGCTGCTAGGTCAAAATGGTACTCATAATTCTCTAAAGTCTTTTCAATTAATTAGGCTCGAAAAACCACATCTGGCCTCAATTTCATATAATGCGTACTGTATACTTGTAAAATTGAGGCTCTAAAGGGCTTTTCAGAGCTAAATTAAATGAATAACAAATCATGCCTGTCCTAGCATCTCAACCACAAAAGTAATGTACACTTGTAACATTCCTAATTTCTAACTTGAATTTCTTGCATCTGGGCATAGTATATTTAACTATGTAGCCCTTACATGACTTTGTCATTTATTAAGCTCATATCTAATGGAATACATTTGTATAATATTTTTGTGGTTGAAGTGCTAGCCTTTAAGATGTTTATTAGCACTTTATTTTAATTTACTTGTACAAGTTATCAATATATTAAATAATCTACCTGATCGTCGTATAAATATACAAAAATGAACTAATTGTTGTATTATAATATTATACTATTTTATCGTAAATAATTAATTGAATTGAAAATATGTAATGTAATTTTTATAAAATAATCAAAATAAGGCAAATGTAATTTTAAGATTTTACTACAGATATGTATTTTAGATAGGACAACTTTCTGAGAAAGTAAAATACTAAGCTAATTATATATTTATTAATGAATTAAAGCTAGAATCATTTAATCATTTTATCATTCATTATTTAATTATCTCTCAACCGACTCGACTATTTGAAATTTGGTTTGCTGAATGTACCTGTATTATATTAATTTGAAAATATATTTATTGGTACATATACCTATATTAATGTATATTAATTAATGAAATACCTAGTTTTTTTTTTCATTTTTTCAACCAGTAATCTGCTGTTTTTTTGTTGTTGTATAAAATGCCTAGCATTTTCTCGATTGTTTTGTTTCTTATTTTAATACTATTTAAATCAATCTGTTAATATGTATACATAATTAATTTAATATTGTTACTATAATTTGTAATTAGTTTCCTATATTATACTATGTATGTAATTACTACTACTGAATCTGAATAAACGTGTGTATGAAAGTTTTATTTTTAAATAGAAAAAACTGTTGATATTACAGCAGATACCTACCTATATGTAGTTAATACTTTAAATCTGTATATGAAAAACCGGATTTTGGCCTCAAATCAAATCTCATAAGTCAGTTTTTCGCTTTAATAAATTTCATTGTATTATAGTAGTTTTACTCGTTTATTTCGCATAATAATATTCTCATCTGTTGAAATATCCATACAATTTTTTTAAAGAATTTCAAGTTTTACAGGATTTTAAGTATAGTAGGTACATAAAGTCTAATAATAAATTTATAGATATATGTAAGTGATAGTAATACCTTATATAATTGGCAAGTTAGTACCTAATAATAGATAGGTAGGTACCTATGTGCTTATTAGGTGATTGTGATTATTTAAATTATAAAATAGGTACCTATACAGTATACTTGAAGAAACACTGGATAATAATAAAAATTAAGTATTCGAAATAAGGTCATACTTTCTAAATGACAATTAAATAAATAAATAAATAAATGTCTTTTAAATAATATCTTTGAGTTATTTTGAAACGTGGTACAATAATAGCAACATTTGTCCTAATCATTTTCGGTGAGATTTATTGCAGTCTATATCTATACATATATTATAATATCTAATAATTAGAAATTAGTTAACCAAGTTTTATACATCTCACAAGATGATCCGATCAGGTCACTTGCCAGCAAGTCTAAAATCTTATTCGAAAAACTTAGCATTTACAAAATAATGTTATCTAATAATAATGCCTATATAAAGGCTCAGATTTATCTGTAGTTATCGTGGGAATGTTCGGTTTCGGTTTTCTTGATTCTTGCAAAGTTTCCATCATCAGTTTTGACTTTGACTTTAATAATTTATTATCCTAGCTGATATCTATCCTATTATTATCTATTATCTTATTCAAATTAAAAGTGCTTCATATAGGTATGAAGAAAAATACTTTGAATATTCTTTAAATAGGATTTTATCTCGATTTCAACAATTTCATTAGGATATATATAGATATAATCTAGATATAATTTACTAAATATTTACTGCTACATACTATTACCTATCTTATCTTACAATAGAGATAGATACTTTTTAGTAATTTACGAATTTTTATCATTTAATTCTTCGAGCTTATATTATTGACTGCTTTTAAAATAAAATGCAGAAAAATCTCCTTCTACATATAGTTATTTAGAATCCAGTCAATAAACATAAAGGCCCATGAACGTATATTAGTAGGTACTTGTATTTAAATACCTTTTATAATGTAAAGTTTACTAATTTACTACCTTTAATTTTAATACATATAATTTGATATCATTTTATAATCGTTTTAATATAATTTGTTGACTAAACTCTAATTTAGTTCTACCTAATTTAATATTTTACCGCTCTTAAATTGTACACTGCTTTGCGTTACGTTTTAAAGTGCTTAAACGTAATTTTTTCTAATTAAAATAAAGCCTTAAACCATTTAGGTACATAGAAAAATTGAAAAGAAATATGAGTAAATTGGAAAAAAAGTGATGAATCAATGAAACGAGGTGTTTGCAAAGTAAGATAAGAAAATATTTCAATACAGATATTATATAATCGCGAAAAAATCAAAATTCTATAGGTAAATATAAAATTCTATAAATAATCTGACTAAACATATAGACAAAAATTAGTATAAAATATATAACAAAACATAATGATGAATATAAAGCTTCGTCCATTTAACTGGCTTCAAAATGAGAGATCACGAAAATAAAGAAGAAGAGAGGCCGTCGAAACCATAATAATGCAAATAATAAAGATAGAATTGAATTGAAGTGTGTGCTTCAGTGAGGAATAAAAAAGCATCATTCAAAGCTAACCCATTTCCGATCAATTTTACCTGTGGAATGGATTTGAAATAAAATTAAAATTTGAAAAATAAATACATAGGTATCTATAATAAATATAATATACTAATTATCACTATTAAAAGCGTTTTGAAATATTATATGACTAATTCTATTATTTTTGAATAATATTAACATTGTATATTAGTAGTTAGCATATTGAGATTTCTTTCAACTTACACCAGGTCAACAGGTCAATGGGAATAAGTGTGAGATTATTTGTTAAAATATCAGTGATTTGTGACATTAGTTTAGTTATTAATTAAAATATATTATTAGCTTTTGAATCTTGCATAATTAGATCAATATCAATATCATTTGATATTAATGGTTAAAAAAGAATGAAATTATTTACGCGGAGGTATTACTGGAGCAGCAACTCTAGCTGGAATTGGCGGTGCATTTTGTGGTGCATTTTGTGCAGCAACTCGAGCAGGTATTGGAGGATTATTTTCAAAAGGAGGTGAATCTTTTTTAGGTACCATACGAGGAGGGAGCATTGGTGGTGGTGCAGTTGTTTGCAAAGGCTGTATACTTTCGGTAGGTGCATTACTTGTATTATAGTTTACTATGGAAGATGCAATAATGGGCTCAGAAACATTCGATGTAGGTGAAGACGATTGAAGAATATTAATTTCTTTTTTGGGTGATTCCAAATTTGGTGTTTTCGATTCATAACCACTCTCTTCGTTCTATATTTAGAAATATATTTTTTTTGTACAAGTACTGACCTGTTATATAGGTATATTTGATACTTTATTAATAAAATATTTCGAATTCTGACCTGGAGTAGCTTCCGCTCAGTAGCAGGAGAACGCGGTGGGGGTGGTCTTGAAGGTGGAGGTCTCATGTGCGTTTGTGGTTGTGGAGGTCCTGGCCTTGCTGGTGGAGCACCTGCACTAACCACTACCGAATTCAATGCAGTAATAATTTCTTCTAAACATTTTTGGAACAGAAAATAAAATAATTATAGATCAAATATTAGGAAAACAAACTATTGAGTCATTAGAAAATTACTTACTAACCTTTAACACTTTCATTGATAAAGTTTTTCATTGTATTATTATTTTCTCGTGAATAAAGTGGAATCAAATTATGCTTGCAAAGGGCCATTTCCTTTTCCAAGTGGTTTTCCCAATCAAGAGTTTTAAGTGAAATGTGTATACTATGTTCACCGACCTGAAATAATATTTGTTTTATTTAAAAATAATATTTAATTTTTAGTAAGTAAATCTAATATGTTATGATAATATGTAGCATATTATCGATTAGGTTAGAAAAGAAATAGAGTAAGTATTACCTGTATAGTTTCAAGTTGAGATGCAGCATAAGCTGCTAGACCATCGCTAAATGTTATTCTAACTTCATCGTCAATGTGTCGAATAAGTATTGCTGAACCACAGCCAGAAAGTTGATTCAAAATCATTTCATCTACACCATCTTTACATTTTAAAAAATAGCAATGAATAACATAAATTCTTCAAGGTTTTAGGTAAGTTGCAGTCAGTAGTAATAGTAAATGCATGGTCAATGCAATGGCTATAAAGTATTCGTAGCTTATAAGTTATAAGTATAAGACTGAAATGACTGTACATTTCAGTAATATAAGATATTATGTATAAAATAAATATTCACCTTCATGGAATGCCATTGGGTCATCTGTTCTTAGAATTATAGTAGCATCTGGAGGCCCAAGCTGATGAATGATTTCTTTAAACACTTCATCGCGTTTCTTTTCATTAACTTCAAAGGCTTCTACTTCAAGTATGGCAAGAACGGGCCTATGATCACTTTGCTTCAATTCAGCTCTTCCATAATAAAGACATCTTCCTGTATCTATTTTTTGTAAGTAAAAAATTATATTAAATTAGTCAAACATAACTTAATCTAATAAAAATTGTATAGTATTATTCCATATATTATAAAAGAATAGTATTCTTTACTACTCGTATAATATGAATATCTATAGGCAAAAATTGAATTTGACATACCCCAATCAGGTGGCAGTTCTATAATCAAGGAAAAAAGTAAAAGAAAATTCGTGTTTACTATATAACTCGCAAAGAACATATATTTACGCATATATCTCTATATTAGATAAAATGTTTAAATATTTAATGTTTATTACGTATGCCACATATTGGAGCTCTCCTTCTCCCTAAAAATGTTTAAAAAATTTATCAATAACAATGTTATACTTCATTAACCATTAACAACCCTCCCCTCAATTATTAAAATATGTATTACAAAGAATTCTATCGGTCCATGCTGGAATTCGAAGTTTTTCTGACGTGTCATAATCTTCAGAAAACAAATCATATTTGTAGGTAGGAAAAAATGTAATTTCGCCCTCTTGAAAACCCACAAATACATTGTTATCTCCTCGTTCTTTTGTAAGTTGATCAGCTTCAAGTAGGCGAGCCAAATCCTTATTTGCTAAATTTTCTTTTACCTCTTCTCTTTCCATGTCGAGGCGATAATTAAAATCGCCACACCAAAATATATAATCGTGCGATTCAAGTGTACGACCCTAAAAATGTATAATAAATTATAAGTAGGTATTATTATCAAGTATTACGAAATTCTTATTTTAAATAAATTATTATATCTTTTATAGATAGATTTAACTTTTTAGTAATATTTTACCATTGGAAATAAAATCTTCTTAGCTATTTCAGCATAATCTTCATTTCTTTCCTTAACTTGTGATTGACCAGCAGCAAAATGAGAACAAACAAAACATATTGAGGTACTATATAAAACAAATCGAATAGCTACACCGCCTTTATTTCCAGTTGTTCCACCAAGTCCTAAAAATTAAAAGGATGCTAGTTCGTTATCAATATTAGATACACATTTCCATTCATATTCTGCATTATACGATCACTTATCGCTATTCAATATAATAAGTTGCAGTCAATCAAATTCATCGTCACTCTTTAGTTTAGTGAAGATAAATGCAATATAATAATTTCTTATGTTGAAGTCAAGATTCTCTTAATTAAAAGCGAGTACAGAGCACAGTGAAGATTAAATATTCGCTTCAGCCTAAAGATTAACACAATTAAAAACCAGATTGAATGATACATAGGTATATATTTATAAATTCATGCATCGTTGAGATTAAAATGTCAAAATCTGCTGGATTTTTTAAGTTCGAAACCTATTCGCAAATGGTTTTTGAATACACCATTGCAAATGAGATTTTGAATACAACTAGCTACAATTTTTAACAACATTACGTAATATAGATTAGAGTCTGTAGTTTGCTGCTGAACTCAAAATTTCAATTCTACTAATAGAACATAGCAGTAAGTAGTATGCTTCTTTAACTAACCTGTTTTAACCGAATCTGTAGCAACATCTTTTACATGGGGAAGAAGATTTGGTTTTATAAACACGTAAAGGCATACACCAACTAACTGCAATGATGTTAATAGAATATATTGATTATCTCGATTCAATATCTTCTCCAATTCTTCTGCCCATGCTTTCTTATTCTCTGAACTACACAAGAATAAGAATTTAAATAAAAGTATCAGTATTTAAATATACGAGAAAACTATTTGTAGATATAAGTATTTTACCTAGCAGCAACAATATTTCCAGCATTGAGATCAACAATTTCTTGAAATCCGACAGCGAATACATCTGACGCTATGTCTAAATTATCTTCATCATCTTTAAGTGACACGAGAGCTAAGAAATAGTAAGGCATAAAATTATTACCATGTTTAATGCAAATATGAATAAATAATAAGTGTATTTGATTTTTCATCAATAAATACTTACAAGATGATCTAGCAATTTTTGGGCCATCGAGTAGCCAATCGGATAGTGACAAATCTTTATAAACCACCGATCGGAAATGTTTGCCACCATTTACATTATATGTACCACATGAAACCCTTAGTTTTCTTGGTTCAGTATAATCTTCCCATCTTTTTACCATTGCTCTTAATATAGCAGGGGGAGCATGAAGATAATGAGATGGTAGCAGAGAACGTGAATAGCTGGTAAGTTCAGTATTAAAAGTATGCCCAAGAAGTAGCACGTCTATTGCCTCTTGCTTACTTTGATCTAAAAGATTGTTCTGAATTGTTCTTGAGACAGATCTAGCTCCGTCCATCAGCTGTTATACATAATATAAAAATTAGCTACTACGATATACTATTACATTTACAAAATGTAATTTTGTAATTTAAATTTACCTTTGATCCGCCTTGTATGGCACCTTTTTAGGAAATAAATTGAAATTTTAAATTATCAAAATTTTAAAAAATGAACGGATTTTCTAAAATAAATAATTACCAGTTCCAGCATATATTTTCGATACTTCATTTCCATTATTGATCCACATTTGTCTGAATACTTCTTCAAATCGAGTGTAACTTTGAGGTTTATCCATGAGTTCCATTTCCCTTAATTGATTTTCTAAAATCTGAAATTATAAGACAAAATATTTTTTAGATTTTTGTTAGATTATACATGTATACTGTATACAAATAAATGTGATAAAAATCAAATTATAATATGAATTTACTTTTAGTCCTATAAATGTCTGAACGCAATTTGTTCGGTCTAAACAATCAAGACAATTGGTTCTAATAGTTCCACATTGATTTCTATTTAAAATGTCAATAAATAATTTAAAATTTTATAATAGTTAGGTAATAGATTTTAAGCTTAATAGTAAGTATATTATTTTACCTATTAACTTGTCCATCTTTTTCATAGAAAAAGTTAAATTCATTGATATATCTTGCAATTTGATGTTCCAATTTTTCCAGTCCACGATTTGACCTTACTTCTTGATGGTAATCAAAAAGCACATGTGGAATATCAGCATGTTCAGGACTATTTACATGTTGAGTCTAAAAGAATTTTAAAAAATTTTAAACATGAAAAATTGTATGAACAGTGAGTGAAATTAATATGTACATGAAATAATGAAGAAAGCATGGCCTCCCCTTCTTTCGATCCTACAAGACTAGATCCTAGCAAATTGACTATCACTTGTCTCCCATATCTTTCCTTGAGAACTCGAAAATGTTTATCAAGAGAGGAGCAAGCAGCTTCAGATCCACGTGAGAGCCTCACTTTATGAGAGCCAACCTAAAATATTCAAAAAAATTGTTAGTAAACTTATAATAAAAATCTCAATTAACTACCTATGTACCTATTCAATTTTTTTTAAATGATTCTAATTTTTTTTATATTCTAATATATAATATTAGGTATAAAGCAATAAAATAGATTTACTTGAACACCAGGTTGTTCCCAAAATAATGGAACTAGAATAAAATAAAATAAAATATTTTAAAAAATAAATCAAAGAATATCTCTCTACCTGATCCTCTTGTTTGTAGAAAGGAAGCAATTTCGTTTTCCGCTTCATTGTAAAGAATTTGTTCGGTTTCTACAAAATTAGCCACATTTCCTTCATCATTAGTTCCACGTACATTAAATCTCGTTCCAGCACGTTCACAACTTAACCGTGATATAACAGCTGCTTTGATAGTTTTTATTCCAGCATATACAGTTTTAACTAACAAAATAATTTTAATGATATTATTACCTTATCTATTTTAGTTTAATTTATTTGAACACTTACTTTCTACAGATCCACAAGTAATTTTTAAAAGCCAATCACTGCACTCGATTCCATATCTCATCAAATGCAAAAATAATGTTCTATTCCTAATGGAAAAAATTATAAAAAATATCAACTTTAGTAGCATGAATTTAGAGTAAATGAGATATCATATATCTTACCAAAAGAATCGATTGTCTGTTTCTTTCGTAGTAGACCGTTTTTGTTCACAAAGCGTTAAATCAAATGATCCAGAATTATGACCAGACCAGGCAAAATAGAAGGTACCAGAATTAATTACTTTTCTTATCTGAATATTTAAAAGAATTATTAATAATGATTATAATGATAAGCTTTGTGCAAGATTTACTTCGATTATTTTCTCATCTTCTCCAGCAAGTGGTGCATGTAGATTTATAAAGGTCGTTTGAGTAATGCGAAATATTTCTGATTCACAAATTTTCCCCACAGACACACATCCACTCACCATCACTAGAAAAATCAACTGATCATCCTCTGTAAATATATAAAAAACAGTATATAATATAGAGAATATAATTAATAAAACAAATAAAATAAAATAATGACTATTAACAACTTGTACACAATACATTCTAAATTTTTTTATATTTCTACCTTGCGAGTTTGGTCCTTGGATTTTAAAGTTAGCATTAAAAATAGTAACAAATATTTTTTAAAAATTGTTAGTCCTTTTAGTAATAAAGTAAGCTTTAAATGTTAGGTTAAAGGATTTAAAGGATTGTCAATTCACGAAATTATGATATATCATATCCATTATCCATATTTAAGTATGTACCTTGATAAAATTGTAGGACACCGAGACATCCATAGAATGATTCAAGACTAGGTCGGTAATTCTTTTTAATGACTTGAACTTCTGCATTTGCTAAAAATATTATTAAAATAATAGGTCAATTCAATGTCGATATATTATCTCAATTTTATTTAAATCAATCACAATTACAATTATGTTAATGATGACTTACTGATTTGTGCAACAGCATTTGATTCGAATAGCAGTGCATCTTCTTTATTCCGATGTGTCAGTAAAATACTATATTTTTGCTCTGATCCTGCAATAAGTCCATGGACTCGGTAAGGTTTTCCAAGTGCCATTTAACAGAATTCGAATAACCAAACTGACACAACCCTTGACCTTGTCTTCACCTTAATTCCTACCTTCAAAACTCAGCAGTTTTCAATCTAAAAATATATATAAATATCATTAAAATAAAAATGATAAATGTATATTTATTTAAATACCTTTTATTTTATTTATATACAGAGTAGATATTTAAAAATTATAACCTACATTAAATACAACTAAAAGTGTCTGATCGTTTAGTTCAGCTATGAAAAACCTAAAAAAGAGCTCAAAGACCTGATAGCTGAATTAGGTAAATGAAATGAATTGGTACCATAACATAAATCATAAAATTAAAACATTAAAAAATATCTACTAGGTATCTAGTACATACATAACATAAGGTATTATATTAATTTAATCCAGCTCTAAAAATGCTACATTGCCCACTTTATAATATAGGGACAACAGAATATTGCCTTTTAAAATCTAAAAACTTGCTTTTTTTGCTTTAAAAAAATGCTTTTTAATGCTTT